>OZ024900.1:18513656-18763656 GCA_964017195.1 Siderastrea radians
CCAAATTAAGCCAATCACACCATTCAATCCAGTTCAATTTACTGAACAGTTAGATACGTAAGCTGGGCTAATTATATAACTGATATCTTCCACGGACCTTAACTTCACTGTAAGAAAATGCTGCATCACTGATCACTGCTGGCATATATGCCTAGAACAGAAAAAAAGGATCAGTGAAAAAAACAAAACAAAACAAATTCAGGGCTAAGAATTGGCAGTCACCCAGTCGCCACTAAAAGTTGAGGCTTAAATGCCTGATAGAGGACTCAGCAAATAGAAGTTACACTGTAGTTACAATTCAAATAAATTAGACTTTCATTGGAGCATCTTTCTTTTCTTTCCCCTCCTCTAAGTTCATCAATTGAAGAAAATTTTCAGTTCTTGGAGTGCAAAATTAATGAGAACGAGTGCCTGGCAAATTACTTTCATCCTTAAAATAATATTAACGTTATTGTTTTTCTTTTGACAACATCAAATAACTAATATTGCATGTAACATACATTATTAAAGCATTCACAATGCAATTTTTGAGCAATGTGACATTAATGAACAGAATAGTAATTATACTCAATGTCAATTATTAAGGGAGTCATCATTCACTTTGTTAGCATTGCCACTTCCAGCTTTGAAATGTTGTTGCCGAAGCTATCTTTACTTTACTTTTGTGATCCACCTGATTCATGAGACATACAAGTGCCTATTGTTGGAAATTTTTGCATCCACCTGTGAAAGTGTTGACTTCTTTCCAGCTTTTGTGGAATCCTAACAAATAAGAATAAATCATCGCCTGAACTCCTCATTTGCAGCTATCCAAACTCTTTTAGCCATTTGTCTAAAAAGTGGTTACATGTAATTGTCTTCCGCCCTTTGCACGGTTCATTGGGTAATACAGGTAAGGTAAAGCACTTGAATGTCAATCGATCGAATGAGCAACAAAATGGCAGGACCTCATTTAAGTTTACTGGATGTTCAATCATCTCCAGTATCCTTTGCTTAACTCAGTAAAGAGCCAATTGCAATTAATCAAACATGTTCTAACTAATCCCAGCAGACAATTGTCAGTTAAACAAGCCAGATTGCCTTTAGGAAGCAAAAACACATCAGTACAAATATGTCAATTGCATAAAAAAAATCCTTTGCTTACAGCTGGATCCCCCCCCCCCCCCCTTTGGGAATACAATGATTTTTGAGAAAACCAAAAAATGCATGCAGTAAGTAATTATTTGAACTTTCTAAAGCATGAACATTCCATTATGAGTGACAAAAAAATTAATAGTAAGAAACACTTCCCACAATGCAGTGCATTTATTTCATACATGTAGGTTAACTGAGATCGAAAAAAAATGGCAAATTGCAGTCGCCTTCTGAACTAATGCACGGTTCAATTTTACCTGTTACCATCCCCCCACCGGGCAACCCCGGGGACAAGTCCAGGCCTTCGAGCCCGGGGGTGGGGAATTGTTTGAAGTGGTCTTGTCCCGGGGGTAGGGGAGTGGGGCAAATAGAAAATAACTTCTTGTTGTTCTTGTAAAGTACGTCACTTCTCAGTTGATATGACGGCCCCGGACCACGTGGAGAAGAATGCCTATTTCCAGTGAAAATCTCTAGTATTTGTAGCAGACTGTTTAGAGAAGAATAATCTCTCAAAATTAAAATCTGTGTTCGACGGTACGTTTTATTATAAATTGTTGAACGAATGTGCATTTGATGCATACTCGAATGAATGGTGGTCGTCACAAACAAAGAAGTACTTCTTCAGTGTGTTTATATTTATAATAAGACGACTTAAATAGACTCTATATAAAAACGGATGCACAGCTTTATGTTAAACAGAGATCTCAGTCCAGTGTTCTTATGAAACAAGCTAAGAAAAACTCCTTTAAATGCTGCCATCAATTTGTTCAATGGCTTCTTGTGCGTATGCACTATATTTAGAATAAAACATGTGGCGAAGAAAATTTCTTTACTTGCCAGCCATACACCAGTGCAGGTAGAGTTTTTTCTTCAGTTTTCTGTTCATGTTTTTATGCATGAAGTGTCCTTCGTTCAATAAACTCTAGAAAAGTGTTCAAGTTCTTGTCAAAACGTCTAGGTTTGCTACTGTAGAGAAATCAATATCGTCATTTAGGTTTTGTACACAAAACAAGGTATTTGTGGTCAATGAGGAGTCCCGGCGGTGGGGAATCGTCTCTTTCTGTGTGCCCGGGGGTAGGGAATACACTGCCAAGTGAGAAAAAAATTGCAAATCCCCAGGGGTAGGCCCGGAGGGGGGATGGTAACAGGTAGAATTGAACCATGCATAATATTGAGTGATAAACAAAATTAATTCACACATAAGCTTATTAGTGTTGAGCTTAAAGGATCCTAGTCACCCACAGTGCTTTGCACGCATCGAGTGAGAAATCCGCCATTTTCTATGCCATCTAAAATCACGATTTTTTCACAGTGAATTGAAATCCGGCTACAGCCACGCCAATACGGCCAGTTTGGGTCTTCATTTACTTTTTTGGCCTTAACAAATTAATAGCGGTTACATCTGGCCGGTTATTTTGGTGTTGTTTACTATTTTTCTTGTAAAATGTGCGAGACAACGCCAGGACTCTAAGTGGTTTATGCTCTCCTTCGCGTGGCAGTACCAAAACAGTCAAGCTTATGAAAGAAATCATTATTCAAGGGATCTTCTTGGTTATTGCACTAGTGAAGCAAAAGATATCCAATAGATTGAAATGCTGGACGAGCTTATTCGCCGACATTTTACTTCATTACGGTGCGCGTTCTTCACGCGCTGAAATGTTTTGGTCGTCTAAATGTGACGACGGGACTCGCTCTGCAGTGCCGGTAGCGACGCTAAAGCGAAAGGTTCAAAGACTTCAATGCCTAAGAACAACACTTCAATTTTTTCCATAAACTAATCCCTGGAATTGCAGAAAAGGAGGAGAAAGAATGGTTTGCGAACAGAAACTTTCAGATCTGTTAGCCGCAGTCGACACCTTAGCTACAATGTAGCTGCAGTACGTTTTGTTTTCATGGCAAATCATGTATTTTGAAAATTGAAATGAATATCCATCCTGTGCGATGATAACAAAGAAAATAAAAGCTATTAACAAAAGAGTTTCTTCTATTTGAAACGACTGTGAAATGCTCTCGCTTTATCTAGCGCTATCAATTAAAACTAAATGCGGTTCGGAGGGGTGGTCAGAGCGACATGATCGAGTGAGTTTTGGAAACATTTCTGCACTCCGTGCATTCGCCTTTTGTTTTATGGCGATGGGAAAGTCAAGAATACCCAATTAAACAAGATTCCAAACCTTTATGATTCTAGATTCGCTTGAAAATCATATTCTGCGAGCGCTCGCTGAATATAGTTTGCTTTTGGGTTGGCGGACTGGGACTGGCTGGCCGGCTTGCGAACACAAACATTCTTTGAGTTCTAGGTTTTTGGACAGCCACCAAAATGCGCTGAAAATAATCGAAAGCCCTTTTACTGGCACTAAAATCAATAACAAGCGAAGAAATTTCAGCTTCAAGCTACAATTTATATTTTTACCAGTTGAACTGTTGAGACGTTTTGTCACGTTCGACGAGTAATTTGATCGCAAATTTCAGATCAAAACAATAACAAAGGCATGCCTGACTAGGATCCTTTAAGTGAAGTCCAATAAAATTATTGAAATTCAAGCAAACAATATTCATAAGTGATAAACAAAATTAATTCACACATAAGCTTAAGTCTTGAGCTTAAGTGAAGCCCACTAAAATTATTGAAATTCAAGCAAACAATTCATAAGTGATAAACAAAATTAATTCACACATAAGCTTAAGTCTTGAGCTTAAGTGAAGCCAAATAAAATTATTGAAATTCAAGAAAACAATTCAGAAATCAGAATAAGGGTTAAAAAAATGTTTAAGACCTACTTCAGTAGATTCATAAATGAGGATGTGCTTTTTCATCGAGTCGTTACTTGCATGGATTTTGGTAGGGGTTTTGCCGAGGATATTGTAAACAAGGCTATCGTTACTTTTAGGGGACTCGTGCTACTTAGGAAAGAAACCAGTGAAACACTGTTTGAATGCACGCGCAAAAATGACGAGTGACAAATTTGATGACGAGCGTTTATTAGCGAGAAAAACAAATGAAAACAAAATGAAAAACGGTTAAACACTCATCTACAGTATTTAGGGTTAAGCACTGATTCTACGACGGTCAGCTTTGTTATTGTTGAGTTTAGTTATTTCTAAACTTTGTACAATTAATTTAATTCGTCATTTTTGCGAGTGAATTAAATTCGTCATTTCACAGGCAGCCCAAATTGGCAGTATGTGTACTAGAAGATTTCATTGACAGTCTAAATATATTAAACGAACAAGTTGAAATGAAAACACAAATAAAGAAACGTGTAAATAAAACATTGCTTACGTTTTATTTGTTGTTGCTTGATGTGTCTTGACTGTCCTGGGAGCTATTTACACAAGTTTTAAATTTCGCTGATTAGTACCGTATGTTCTGTCCTTTATATAGCGAAGCAAGGCTGGCGGGTGAGAAACGAAGAGACTTTTCAACGAGGCTCGACAAAAGCACTCAAAATACTCCCACCTCCACAAAATCCGAACCAGTACGGTCCCGCTTGCATTACTTTCCTAAAGTTTTCTCTTCGGAGTCAAAAGTTCACAATAAGTGGGAAAAAACCACGCTGTTTTCGCCACAAAAGCGGCCTTTTGTCTTTCGTCTTATCCGCTCGCCGATCGCTGCCGACACGGGTACGCGCCATCGTAACAAAATTGCTCCCGACCCCGGGTAGGCTTCGTTAATTTGACCCAGCCAAAACTGCTCCTTTGTCTCCTGGTAGAACTGTTACGTAGCAACAATTTTCAGGGCAGCACAAGAGAAGAAATGAACACTACCAACCACGATAAAAGAGCACCGCACGAATCAAAATTTTTTCCTTCAAGCCGGCAAAAATTGTTTTCGCGCCGAGTTCGCGCCAACTCTGTAACTTTGACCTGTTTCACGTACTTCGTCTGTGCGCGGGGTTAAATTCTTAACTCTCTATGCCCCGACACGGGAGCAGTTTTCGCTGGGTCGAATTAACGAAGCCTACCCGGGGTCGGGAGCAATTTTGTTACGATGGCGCGTACCCGTGTCGGCAGCGATCGGCGAGCGGATAAGACGAAAGACAAAAGGCCGCTTTTGTGGCGAAAACGGCGAGATTTTTGCCCACTTATAGTGAACCTTTGACTCCGAAGAGAAAACTTTCGGAACGTATTGCAAGCGGGACTGTACTGGTTCGGATTTTGTGGAGGTGGGAGTATTTTGAGTGCTTTTGTCGAGCTTCGTTGAAAAGTCTCTTCGTTTCTCACCCGCCAGCCTTGCTTCGCTATATAAAGGACGAAACATACGGTACTAATCAGCGAAATTTAAAACTTGTGTAAATAGCTCCCAGGACAGTCAATACACATCAAGCAACAACAAATAAAACGTAAGAAATGTTTTATTTACATGTTTCTTTATTTGTGTTTTCATTTCAACTTGTTCGTTTATTAAGCTTATATTTAGACTGTCAATGAAATCTTCTAGTACACATACTGCCAATTTGGGCCGCCTGTGGTCATTTTTGCGCGTGCATTCAGACAATTTTTTCTCTATATAGCGCGAGTCCCCTAAAAGTAACGAAAGCCGTAAACAATGACCGGATTCAGAGTTTAAAAGAACGAGGCATATATCAATTATGTCCTGTTTTGTTATTCTTTTGTTAGTCAATGAGTTAACATCTTGACAATCGCGTTGGTACTTGTTTTCGCCTTTTACTTCATTGCATACTTTCATAAGCTGTTTTCTCCTTTGCCTGGCTACACTTTACGCCGTGAAAATTAACAAAACACACTGGTGTTTTTCAAAGTTGAGAAAAGCGGGTTATCGTCGTAAAAATAAATAACTGGAAATATTATATTTATGACCAAAGCCAAGATAAATTTCTCTTTGTTCGAGATAACGGGGAATTGGAAATAAGCGAGTTGAGATAGTGGGATCCTTCTAAATAAAAGCGAATTTCCTATACCGTAATATTCTGTGAAATGATTGAAAAATTCCGAGAAACTCACCCGGGAAACTCAGCAATCAGATCTTCACGCTGGTTCAATTAAAGCATCGGGCCAAAGCAATCCATATTTCTCCTCTCAATAAAGACATTCATATTCCACTTAATAGGCATTCGGGACCGGCAGTCGAGTTTCTTTAGCCTATCTTTTCATTTCTAACGTTGAAAAGGTATTGTGTTCTCGTTTTCAGCCACGCGCGCGGCCATATTGTGAAATCTTGTAATATGATACCATCACCTTTGCACTACCCCCTCAAATTGGGTTCTGTTTTTTTTTCGTTTGGTTCGTTTTTTTTTTTTCCTCCTTTTTTCACTTTCTAGTATTAAATGACATACCGTAAAAGGTGCGGTTTAAGTTTTGACGAAAAGTTCCCTTTATAACAGTGAATTTTTTTGTTAAACAAACTTTGCTAAAGCACGGAAATTGATTTTACCCGAACACCTTCTAACTTCATGTTGTCCTTGGCGTAAATTTCTTCTCCATTCTCTCTCTCCATTACGATTTCTTTCTCCTTGTTCATCTGTAGAATAAAATACAAAAACATAGACGTAAATTATTCGGTGATACAAAATTATTTCCAATCACAAATTGATAAAAATCAAGAAAACTGTACCCGACATGTTTACAGTTCTCTGTCGGCGTCTCTCAGTTTTCCTCTGGCGTTGTTCTTCAGTACCGTCCGTCTTACTTCTCGTTGCCTTTCTCGCTCTGCTGTAAGCTTACTGTTCCTTCGTCTTTCTCGTTTTTCTTTCTGTTCTGCTTGACGCTGTTCTTCAGTGGCGTTTCTCATCCTCAGTTTCCCGTTGTTGTTCTCTATCTCCTTCTCTTGCCCTTCGTCTCTGCTCTTCTGACATATTTTTCTCAGTATATCATTTAAATTAAAGTTTAACAAAAGATAAACGGACCTATTAACATGAAAAAGTCAAGAAAAAATGCGAAGCTAACGCCCAGTTTACCATGCCATTGGCAATAAGCTGGGTGAAAATTTGCCTCATGTAAGAATGTCATGAAATGCGACGTACGTACGTATGTGACAGAGCTGAATAACAACTGCGCATGTCAAAAGCGCGCGCCAAGGAAAACTGGGGACCACAATACAAAACCATA
Organism: Siderastrea radians; assembly: GCA_964017195.1. Taxonomy (NCBI): domain Eukaryota; kingdom Metazoa; phylum Cnidaria; class Anthozoa; order Scleractinia; family Rhizangiidae; genus Siderastrea; species Siderastrea radians. The sequence continues at coordinate 18,520,860 of OZ024900.1, forward strand.
GCAACAATGGCGGACTTTTTAAAAATTTTGACACCGCGAAGTTTTTCACCTTCAATAAGAGTTTTGTTGCAAACTTTGGACTCGTAAATTGCGCGCTTCAAGACTCGTAAATTGCGCACTTTGGACTGGTAAATTGCACACTTTGGACTCGTAAATTGCGCGCTTCAAAACTCATAAATTGCGCAATTTACGGATCATTATCAGCAGCTGGGCCAAGTCCTCTTTGTAAAAACTTCCATAAAATTATCTTAAATCGCCTTATGTAAATATGTCAATTGTCTATATTTATATTGCTGCTTAAATTGCGCACTTTAAGACTCGTAAATTGCGCACTTTAGACTCGTAAATTGCCAACTTTGGACTCGTAAATTGCGCACTTAAGACTCGTAAATTGCGCACTTCAGGACTCGTAAATTGCGCACTTAAGACTAGTAAATTGCCAACTTTGGACTCGTAAATTGCGCACTTAAGACTCGTAAATTGCGCACTTCAGGACTCGTAAATTGCGCACTTAAGACTAGTAAATTGCCAACTTTGGGATCATTATCAGCAACTGGGCCAAGTCCTCTTTGTAAAAACTTTCATAAAATTATCTTAAATCGCCTTATGTAAATATGTCAATTGTCTATATTTATATTGCTGCTTAAACTGCGCACTTTAAGACTCGTAAATTGCGCACTTTAAGACTCGTAAATTGCGCACTTTAAGACTCGTAAATTGCGCACTTTAAGACTCGTAAATTGCGCACTTTAGACTCGTACATTGCGCACTTTAAGACTCGTAAATTGCGCACTTTAAGACTCGGAAATTGCGCACTTTAAGACTCGGAAATTGCTCACTTTAAGACTCGGAAATTGCGCGCTTTAAGACTCGGAAATTGCGCACTTTAAGACTCGTAAATTGCGCACTTTAAGACTCGTAAATTGCGCACTTTAAGACTCGTAAATTGCTCACTTTAAGACTCGTAAATTGCGCACTTTAAGACTCGTAAATTGCGCACTTTAAGACTCGTAAATTGCGCACTTTAGACTCGTACATTGCGCACTTTAAGACTCGTAAATTGCGCACTTTAAGACTCGGAAATTGCGCACTTTAAGACTCGGAAATTGCTCACTTTAAGACTCGGAAATTGCGGATCATTATCAGCAGCTGGGCCAAGTCCTCTTTGTAAAAACTTTCATAAAATTATCTTAAAGCGCCTTATGTAAATATGTCAATTGTCTATATTTATATTGCTGCTTAAATTGCGCACTTTAGACTCGTAAATTGCGCACTTCAGGAGTCGTAAATTGCGCACTTTAGACTCGTAAATTGCGCACTTAAGACTCGTAAATTGGGCACTTTAGACTCGTAAATTGCGCACTTTAGACTCGTAAATTGCGCACTTAAGACTCGTAAATTGCGCACTTTAGACTCGTAAATTGCGCACTTTAGACTCGTAAATTGCGCACTTAAGACTCGTAAATTGCGCACTTCAGGACTCGTAAATTGCGCACTTATGACTCGTAAATTGCCAACTTTGGACTCGTAAATTGCGCGCTTCAAAACTTTAGACTCGTAAATTGCGCACTTTAGACTCGTAAATTGCGCAATTTACGAGTCTTAAATTGCGCACTTTTAAGACTCGTAAATTACGCACTTTAAGACTCGTAAATTGCACACTTTAAGAATCATAAATTGCGCACTTTAAGACTCGTAAATTGCGCACTTTAAGACTCGTAATTTGCGCACTTTAAGACTCGTAAATTGCGCACTTTAAGACTCGGAAATTGCGCGCTTCAAGACTCGTAAATTGTGCACTTCAAGACTCGTAAATTGCGCAATTTACGAGTCTTAAATTGCGCACTTTTAAGACTCGTAAATTGCGCACTTTAAGAATCATAAATTGCGCACTTTAAGACTCGTAAATTGTGCACTTTAAGACTCGTAATTTGCGCACTTTAAGACTCGTAAATTGTGCACTTCAAGACTCGTAAATTGCGCGCTAGACTCCTTAAATTAAGCACTTCACGATTCGTAATTGCGCACTTAAGACTCATTGATAACCCTTGAATTGTGCATTGTCAACGTCCACTTAGACACGTTAACTAGTACCTTATTGTTACTTATATTCGCGGGACTTAATTTTCGCGATTTTCGCGAAAATTAATTCTAAACGATTTATGCTAATTACGTATTTTTTTTGCCAAATCGCGAAAAGTTAGTCTCGCGAAATATTCCTGTTCCATTTTCGCGAATTTAAGTGCCCGCGAAAATAAGTAACAATAAGGTACCTTGTTCTCATCCATTTAATTTTTAAGGCATGAGCCCGTCTTTGCCACATAGGAATAACAAAACAAAGGAAACAAATACAATAACAAAAATATTGTTTTATTATTCATCATCGTTTACATAGCTCGAAAAAAAAATTAATTTCTGGAACCATTCATTCTTCAATTTGATCTGAGTATCACCTGTGAATGAACAAAAAGTAAAAAATGCAATTTTGTTTTATAAATTGTATTATTATTTATTATTTTAATTATTAAATTGATGTCCTTCTTCAGGATATATCACTTACTCTTCACATTTTAAAAATATTGTGTTATTTTATTGATAAAAAATATATTGTATTTTATTGGTTGGTGTGCCTGACGCCGCATCAAATGGTCGGTGGCGACACATTGTTTTCATTTTTTTTCTTTAATCCCACAGTATCTCTAGAAATATTTCCTGTACCTCCCTTGGTCCATACATTCAAATGGGTACCATCGATTTTAATACTGCTTGGGGTAACCCTGCACATGATGAACCTGTAGCCCATCCAGAGGATGTAAAAAATACTTCTAGTAGCTTCATGCTACAGCGATCGAAGTAAGCTGCAGCCTGCTAGGCCACATGGCTCCAATGCTGACTTAACCTTGCCCTTACCTTCACATTTACTTAAAATGCTAGATACTAAATAGAAAATATATTCTTAATAGTATTCAGAATCCTGACATCCCATGAAGTTTGATTTATATTAAGAATTAAATTAATGCAAATGAAAGTAGTTAAATGAAACATGAACTTCATTTGTCGACCCAGGTTTAAATTAAATCAAAATAAATGCTTCATGTACACGTAGTCCTGTAGACTAGAGCAGAAAAAAAGGCTCACCGTTCCACTATCATTGTCCTCTTTATCATTTTGGACTTCTGAGGTTTCCCCTGTGTGACTCTAAATGATAAACAAAAATGAATGGAGAAATCACAGACCAATCCATCTCAAGCTTAATAAAAAATGTAAAACAACATTCGATGCACTCTTTTTGATGAAGAACATAAAAGTTATATCAAACTGGATGGCGAGCATGTCACAATAATAATTGTACTTGCAGTTTGTGTATAATTTATGACGAGAATGAGAGTTTTGTTTTTCTACTTTTAAAACAACAAAACTATTGGTTTACTTCCAAGATGTAGAACAAAATATTTTGGTTTAAAAATTTTTGAAATTACTGAGGGGTGGGAAAAGGATAATTAACTCCCCCTGGAAGAGAAATTATGTATGGGGTGAGGGTGCAAAACAGAATAGCCATCAATTAGTGTAGGGTCATGGATTTCTCTAACCACACATTAAGGACTTATTAATTAACTTCATAACAAGCATTTTTACTAAAAAAGTATCCATTTAAATGCAGATTTCTCCTGCCTTCTCATACCCTTGAGTGCTCTTCTGTGGTAAACCACTGCATGATAAAGGGATGTGGTGATATTGTGCAGCGTGGATCAGAGCAAGAGCACATTGCTCAAAATCTGGCCCGTCACTTTCGTCTCCTCCAAGAGGACAGAGAAGCCATTCTCTGGAAGGCCAGTGCTGCGGTGAGTTAAACTGTAGCAAATATGTTAAGTGAAATCCTGATCATCTTCTTTATCCCAAAATGTGTATTCACGCAAATTACTTTATTAATTTGCCAGCCTTTTTCTTATTTATTGTAAACAGGCATGGTTAAATGTTGAGCATGAAAAGACAGGGGAGGCAGGAACCTTTTCTTGGTCTATTCCAACCTCTGTCACCACAGGACAAATGTACTGTTCTCCCCAGATGGAAAAGTTCGGAAGGAAATGGCAATTATTTTTTGCAAAGAGGGGAGAAAGCATCGAGATTGGACTGGAATACTCTCAGGGAGTCTCCCCAGTACACTTAAATCTGAGGTGAGCAAAAATATTAAATGTCAAAAGAAAAACATAAAAGTTTGTTGCAGTTAAGCTACATGTATAATGCTAATGCTATGTTTGGTTTTCAGGAAACTTAATCATATAAATGATCCAGTAGTTTTCTAGTGATACCTACCAACTTTAAACCCCCCATACCTAAAGAGTTATGGATTATGCATGCACTGAACTGCAAAATGTTTGGTGTTCGGAATGAATATGAATATGACAATAACATCAAAAACGTTTTAGCGCTAAATTGATTATTAAATTTAAAAAAAATTTCCCAAAATCCTCCACACTACTTATACCTTGGGTGTTTGCCTTCAGCTCCGTGGAGTTCTATTAAATATACAAGAGGAATTTTGAAATAACTGGGAACATACATGTATAAATGTACATACATACATGTATTCATGTATAAATTAATTTGGTTCTTTTTGTTGTCTTATGAAAGTTCATGTTATAAATTTTTTCAAATACAAAATGTAAACCGTTCACGTTCATACACATATCTACTGACGTGATTAAAAAAAGATGAAAATATATATATCAGAGTAAGAGATACAAAAATTGGTGTTGGAATATGGCAATTTTCAAGAGTTTTTCATTCCTTGTTCTTCGCATTTTAAACTTTTTTTGCATGATCAGCGAAGACGTTGACCACTCAAGAAAAATGCGATGCATAACAATTTCTTTTCCAAGTAGTAAATAAATTATATCATGGAACTGTATTGTGCATGACCATGAAGTACATATGTATCCACTTGTTTATCATTGCAGGTTAGAAATTCCTTTTTTTTGCATTATTTATGTTTTTTTAATTAAGTAATCGCACCTCCCTTCCCCTCTCCCCAACAACCTAACTCTCTTCCAAATCCCTAACACTGATTCGTGTACACACACATCAATCGAAACTGGATAATTTCTTGAAATAAAATACTTTTTTTTGCTCTTCAGCTTTATTGTGGAACACCGCGATGGACGTTCAAATGTAACCAACATTAGAGGGGGGCACTTAAAAGAGGGGGAAATAATAAAAACGTGCCACAAAGGTGACATCCCTCTTGAAATTACATTGAAAATGGAAGTGTTAACACCAGTTATGAAATCATGAGTACAGAACTTAGATGGTAATGATTAATTAAAGGTCAAATGAACAGAAATTGTTTGTTGGTCGTTGTTAAGGTCAGAAATAGCTTAAAGTTTTGTTTGCTGTCGTTTAGCATATCATGTAAGACATAGGTGGAATGCACGTTAGTATGAAAACAAATCAGAAATCTCTATTACTCTTTCTCATTAGCATAAGGGATTTATTATTCCAGTTATTTTTTCACTTTGTTTGGGCCAGAATTCCTTAAGTTTGTCAGCCCGTATTTTTGGCCTGTTCTACTGTGTAATAACATGGCATATTTTGCGCGTTCTTTTGCCCTTATACAATGTATGGTAAAATGGTGCAATAGTTGAATAATAATGGATAGTTAAGTGTTTGGTTGGTAGAAATGGCTTTTTCAAATTTCTATTCATTTGACCTTTTACGGAGAAAGCAATCACAAGGTAGTTACACATTTTTTTAATTTTATCTATCCTTGAGGTTACTTCCCTCTCCAAAACCCATTTAAGGACGTTTGCGCTAATTGTGTATGCCCATCCCTACTGCGCACGTAATTCATGTCATTTGAGTGCGCGGGGAGTAATATATCGAAATCTGGGTAGTTGTGCACACACTTTTTCTCTGAAATTAAATTGGCATTTCTGTCACAAGTGATTAATTATCTGACAGCAGGAAAAAAAAAGAAAAATTTGGCGGGAACGTCCTTAAGAAGCGAAGTTGATTGCTTACATGAAAGTGACAATGATAACAAAATGTATATAAAACCTCTTCCGACAATAATTATAATTTACTCTCTGCCGACAGGCATTCTTTGCTAGGTTTTGACCCTAAAGAAAAGCGTTTTAGGATTGAAAAAGATTCAAAGTATTATTTTAGTGCCCTGAAATAACACTATATTATTATAAACAGGGAGAAAATGTTGCTTTCAATGAGTATTAGTGCATTTTGAAATTATGACCGCCTCACTAGGGCGAATCAGTTTACAATCTCCTTTCACAACACACACATAATACATGTATATACAGAGTATAAAGAACATATAATACTTGACATAGTGTTCGACAAAGGATATAGAATAAGAGCATCACAGTTCGGTTTCGTTCAGTTTTTGTTTGATGAGTTGTTACCGTTGTTTGGAATCCCTCAAGCGTTTTCATTTAGTTCTTCTTTTACGTGTAAGCAATAAATTCTTTCCGTTACAAGGAACGGTGGTCGACAGATAGTATTAAAAGAGAGAAACTATCAAAAGTAGTATAATAATAGATGGCTGTAAATTAAATTTGATCCAGTGTTAGTAATTTGGTGAAAGGATGTATCGTTGAAGTTATTTTCCATGTTAACATTGCAAAGTTTGTCAAAATTTTGACATAGAGTGATTTCAGTAAACCTGTGAAATAGTTATTATGCTTTTAGATACTATAACACACAAATTCCATTGTTTTCTTTTGTTTCCTTTTGACTATTATGCACAAACCGGTAGATGTTGTTTCACGGGTTAAATGAAATCACTCTATATAGATACTGTACAAATTAGACAGTGAAGTGGTATGAATCCCTAATCAATAGAGGAAATAATGACATTACAAATACAAATTTATTTGAGTTTGAACTGTTTCAATAACAAAGTTGGTAAATTAATTTGATGTTAATCCTGATAATAATAAGAACATTTTAAACAATTACCTATAAGAAAATGGTTTCAGAAATTATTTTTTTTAGAGCTATGTAAACGATGATCAATAATAAAACAATGTTTTTGTTATTGTATTTGTTTCCTTTGTTATGTGCCTTAAAAATTAAATAGATGAGAACAAGGTACCTTATTGTTACTTATTTTCGCGGGCACTTAATTTCGCGAGACTAAATTTTCGCGATTTGGCCACAAAAAAAATACAATAGAAATCGTTTAGAATTAATTTTCGCGGGTCTTTAATTTCGCAATTTTTTGAAAATCGCGAAAATTAAGTCCCGCGAAAATAAGTAACAATAAGGTACTAGTTAACGTGTCTAAGTGGACGTTGACAATGCACAATTCAAGGGTTTTCATTGAGTCTTAAGTGCGCAATTACGAATCGTGAAGTGCTTAATTTACGAGTCTTAAAGCGCGCAATTTACGAGTCTTAAAGCGCGCAATTTACGAGTCTTAAAGTGCTTAATTTACGAGTCTTAAAGTGCTTAATTTACGAGTCTTAAAGTGCGCAATTTACGAGTCTTAAAGTGCGCAATTTACGAGTCTTAAAGTGCGCAATTTACGAGTCTTAAAGCGCGCAATTTACGAGTCTTAAAGTGCGCAATTTCCGAGTCTTAAAGTGCGCAATTTACGAGTCTTAAAGTGCGCAATTTCCGAGTTTAAAGTGCGCAATTTCCGAGTCTTAAAGTGCGCAATTTACGAGTCTTAAAGTGCGCAATTTGCGAGTCTTAAAGTGCGCAATTTCCGAGTCTTAAAGTGCGCAATTTGCGAGTCTTAAAGTGCGCAATTTGCGAGTCTTAAAGTGCGCAATTTCCGAGTCTTAAAGTGCGCAATTTCCGAGTCTTAAAGTGCGCAATTTACGAGTCTTAAAGTGCGTAATTTACGAGTCTTAAAAGTGCGCAATTTACAAGTCTAAATTGCGCAATTTACGAGTCTTAAAGTGCGCAATTTACAAGTCCAAAGTTGGCAATTTACGAGTCTAAAGTGCGCAATTTACGAGTCTAAAGTGCGCAATTTAAGCAGCAATATAAATATAGACAATTGACATATTTACATAAGGCGATTTAAGATAATTTTATGAAAGTTTTTACAAAGAGGACTTGGCCCAGCTGCTGATAATGATCCGAAATTGCGCGCTTTAAGACTCGTAAATTGCGCACTTTAAGACTCGTAAATTGCGCACTTTAAGACTCGGAAATTGCGCACTTTAAGACTCGTAAATTGCTCACTTTAAGACTCGGAAATTGCGCGCTTTAAGACTCGTAAATTGCGCACTTTAAGACTCGTAAATTGCGCACTTTAAGACTCGGAAATTGCGCACTTTAAGACTCGTAAATTGCTCACTTTAAGACTCGGAAATTGCGCACTTTAAGACTCGTAAATTGCGCACTTTAAGACTCGTAAATTGCGCACTTAAGACTCGTAAATTGCGCACTTCAGGACTCGTAAATTGCGCACTTAAGACTAGTAAATTGCCAACTTTGGACTCGTAAATTGCGCGCTTCAAGACTCGTAAATTGCGCACTTTGGACTGGTAAACTGCACACTTAAGACTAGTAAATTGCCAACTTTGGACTCGTAAATTGTGCGCTTCAAGACTCGTAAATTGCGCACTTTGGACTTGTAAACTGCACACTTTGGACTCGTAAATTGCGCGCTTCAAAACTCGTAAATTGCGCAATTTACGAGTCTTAAATTGCGCACTTTTAAGACTCGTAAATTGCGCACTTTAAGACTGGTAAATTGCGCACTTTAAGACTCGGAAATTGCGCGCTTCAAGACTCGTAAATTGTGCACTTCAAGACTCGTAAATTGCGCACTTTAAGACTCGGAAATTGCGCGCTTCAAGACTCGTAAATTGTGCACTTCAAGACTCGTAAATTGCGCACTTCAAGACTCGTCAGGGGGGGGGGGGAAAGCAACTTCACATACATTCTCTTAAATGAAATCCAAACGATGTTCTCACAACTTGCAAAGCAATCTATGAGGTTCTAGTCAGCGGATATACCTCCTACGCGTGCGCAGATGTTGCATGTTCAAACGGAACTCGGACGCTGAAGGGAAAAAATTATGGCGGCCAAAGGCGGCGGATTCGGTTTTGTCCCTTCGTTTAGGTAATTGACGAATTGGTCGTATTTTACACTTTTATCATGTTTTCGTGCATTTTGCTTCTTATAAAGACAAAAGTTTACTCTCGGAGTTTTTTAGTCGCAAAGTAGAACAGTAGCGCTTCGATCAATCCAGTCTGTGCTGATCGACTGTATAGAATCAGATAGAATTTTCTGAAGCTGGGTTAAAAACTGGGATCGGGTTCAAAGTACTGAACTGTGAAATGATCTTGTTAACACATAACTGGATTATTGACAATAAAAGTCGTATTTTGTGCGTAGGTATTGTTTCCATGCATTAGGTTATAGCGGTTTTGATTGAATTTATTTCCATCGATGCTTTATGGCACATTTCCCGTTGCAATTTATTTAGACCACGCTGGAGGAAAACATGCAGACCGAGTACAGCCATAACTGTCTCATCTCATGCTATCAATTCGTTACAGAATGAGATGTAAAAAGAAACATTGATAGTATTTTTATTTATCACATGCATCAGTTAAGCGACAGACAAAGACCAAAATTATGTCGCAGAGTACAAGAAATAAAATCCTGAATAGTTCAAGCGCTCTCTCTCGGTGAGAAGTTTATTTACGTTGAATTACCTAATTCTTACATTCACCTTTGAAACGTTTGTCGCAAACCTGGTCTCCAAGTATAAACAAGCAAAACGTGACTGCCGTACAGCTCGCAGCTGATCCACTCGCCACTGCAACAAACAAGACATTGCGAAAACAGAAGCGTCTTCATCGATGTCGCTTCCATGGAATATTCTCTTGTACGAAACTGACAGTAAGTTCCATGAGAGATTAGCCGCTCACCGCTTACTTTACCCCGACAAAATACACATAAATTTTGCAAACTATTTCGAATAAGTTGATCGTCGATCGGAAATATTCATTATGACAAACACCGCTGTCCACGTTTTGACTGGACCGCTTTGCAAGTTGTGAGAACATCGTTTCTCGGTCCCAGGCCTCGCTTCTATCCCCCCCCTGAAGACTCGTAAATTGCGCGCTAGACTCCTTAAATTAAGCACTTCACGATTCGTAATTGCGCACTTAAGACTCATTGATAACCCTTGAATTGTGCATTGTCAACGTCCACTTAGACACGTTAACTAGTACCTTATTGTTACTTATATTCGCGGGACTTAATTTTCGCGATTTTCAAAAAATTGCGAAATTAAAGACCCGCGAAAATTAATTCTAAACGATTTATGCTAATTACGTATTTTTGGCCAAATCGCGAAAAGTTAGTCTCGCGAAATATTCCTGTTCCATTTTCGCGAATTTAAGTGCCCGCGAAAATAAGTAACAATAAGGTACCTTGTTCTCATCCATTTAATTTTTAAGGCATGAGCCTGTCTTTGCCACATAGGAATAACAAAACAAAGGAAACAAATACAATAACAAAAACATTGTTTTATTATTCATCATCGTTTACATAGCTCTAAAATAATAAATAATTTCTGGAACCATTCATTCTTCAATTTGATCTGAGTATCACCTGTGAATGAACAAAAAGTAAAAAATGCAATTTTGTTTTATAAATTGTATTATTATTTATTATTTTTATTATTAAATTGATGTCCTTCTTCAGGATATATCACTTACTCTTCACATTTTAAAAATATTGTGTTATTTTATTGATAAAAAATATATTGTATTTTATTGGTTGGTGTGCCTGACGCCGCATCAAATGGTCGGTGGCGACACATTGTGTTCATTTTTTTCTTTAATCCCACAGTATCTCTAGAAATATTTCCTGTACCTCCCTTGGTCCATACATTCAAATGGGTACCATCGATTTTAATACTGCTTGGGGTAACCCTGCACATGATGAACCTGTAGCCCATCCAGAGGATGTAAAAAATACTTCTAGTAGCTTCATGCTACAGCGATCGAAGTAAGCTGCAGCCTGCTAGGCCACATGGCTCCAATGCTGACTTAACCTTGCCCTTACCTTCACATTTACTTAAAATGCTAGATACTAAATAGAAAATATATTCTTAATAGTATTCAGAATCCTGACATCCCATGAAGTTTGATTTATATTAAGAATTAAATTAATGCAAATGAAAGTAGTTAAATGAAACATGAACTTCATTTGTCCACCCAGGTTTAAATTAAATCAAAATAAATGCTTCATGTACACGTAGTCCTGTAGACTGGAGCAGAAAAAAAGGGAACAGCTCACCGTTCCACTATTATTGTCCTCTTTATCATTTTGGACTTCTGAGGTTTCCCCTGTGTGACTCTAAATGATAAACAAAAATGAATGGAGAAATCACAGACTGAAACAAATGTAAGTCTTGTGAGAAACTGCATGGTTGAGTACAATTGCATGTGAACAACATATTTCTAGTTAACATTTTAATATCAAGGTTAAGACATAGTATCTATAAACTTACCAGGGCTAAAATTCTTCTTCGGCGAACCTGAAGGAGTGATGCAGAAGTTAGACACTCGTAATTCTGACGTTATTTAAATTTTGACCTGTATAGTCTTTTGATCAGTTTATTTGATAAAATAAAGGCAATGATTATTAAAAAGAAAAGAAAATTACCTCTTCGCTGTCTTCCGCAGTTGAATCCAGTGCTTCGTCTTCGTCTTTGTCTTCATCGTCATCATCTTCTTCCTAGAATAATAAGTTTTATATGTATAAACTCTTTCCAATTTTAGGAAAATAAAATTGCGTAACAATTTCATTAAAATGATCAGTGGCTTTAAACAACATTAAAATGTGGAGAAGAATACTCCAATACAAAGAAACGTTTACTGTGAATTCATGTGCTTGGTTCCAAGTTAATAATGGGCCACAGTAATTCCTTACTTTGCTAAACTATCGTGTAAAAAGCGACAAAGACGACAACATTTGCTCGAGGCGAGGCAAAACTGCTGACGCGCCAGCTTTCCGGCCAAATCTGTAGTGATGACTGATTGTACTCTTATTGAATAATTTATATAAAAAACCACAGTCTATCAAAAACGCCAACTTTCTCAGGTTACTGATGTTAAGGGTTAACAAGGCTCTCTCTTTACTAGAATGGTCCTCAGTTTGACTGTTTTAAAATTAATTAATCTTTGAAAATCAAATGACAGGACCAATTGAATTTATTTTGCGAAACGGTCATCGTCAGTTGTGGATCAAGTAGACGGTCAAACTCTTTCTGAAACACTGTGCAACCTGGACAGCAACTGAATCTAGAGGAAACTGGAGGTATTGAGAATAAATCACTGAATCACTGATCCAGATGGTACTCAAATATATCTCTTAGCTTTCATAAAAAAGTACAGAGCCAGATCAGCGAAAACTTGTTTCCTCGGGCGTCCGCATAATTTGCGAGCTGATTCAGATTTTTATGTTGTTCTGCAAAAGTGTAGTTTACACGGGTTAAATGAGGTGGCAACAATTTACTAAGTTCGATTACTCTTTCCCTAGCAATTAAATATCACTATTCTTTCCTTATACAGAAGATGGAAGAAAATACTGTAAGAAAAGTTAACTTTTAAGTGCTAAACATACCCTTCTAGGTTCGCCTTCTATTATACTCAGCTAAACAAACGGACTGATCATTTTTTGGGCAAACACTATACCACTTGTTTCAACTTGGGTACTTTTGTTAAACTATAGGCTAATCCGTAGCCAAGTTTCAAGTTTCCCTGTGGTATATAACTGAAATAAACACACTTTTTCGGACGCGGACAATAACAATTTTCCCGCATAATTCTTCGATCGCGGAGAGTAAACATGACTCTTAAAACATTATTTAAACATTATTGAAACAGTTCAAGCTCAAATAAATTTGTATTTCTAATGTCATTATTTCCTCTATTGATTAGGGATTCATACCACTTCACTGTCTAATTTGTACAGTATCTATATAGAGTGATTTCATTTAACCCGTGAAACAATATCTACGGTTTGTGCGTAATAGTCAAAAGGAAACAAAAGAAAACAATGGAATTTGTGTGTTATAGTATCTAAAAGCGTAATAACTATTTCACAGGTTTACTGAAATCACTCTATGTCAAAATTTTGACAAACTTTGCAATGTTAACATGGAAAATAACTTCAACGATACATCCTTTCACCAAATTACTAACACTGGATCAAATTTAATTTACAGCCATCTATTATTATACTACTTTTGATAGTTTCTCTCTTTTAATACTATCTGTCGACCGCCGTTCCTTGTAACGGAAAGAATTTCTTGCTTACACGTAAAAGAAGAACTAAATGAAAACGCTTGAGGGATTCCAAACAACGGTAACAACTCATCAAACAAAAACTGAACGAAACCGAACTGTGATGCTCTTATTCTATATCCTTTGTCGAACACTATGTCAAGTATTATATGTTCTTTATACTCTGTATATACATGTATTATGTGTGTGTTGTGAAAGGAGATTGTAAACTGATTCGCCCTAGTGAGGCGGTCATAATTTCAAAATGCACTAATACTCATTGAAAGCAACATTTTCTCCCTGTTTATAATAATATAGTGTTATTTCAGGGCACTAAAATAATACTTTGAATCTTTTTCAATCCTAAAACGCTTTTCTTTAGGGTCAAAACCTAGCAAAGAATGCCTGTCGGCAGAGAGTAAATTATAATTATTGTCGGAAGAGGTTTTATATACATTTTGTTTTTAATCATGGTCACTTTCATGTAAGCAATCAACTTTGCTTCTTAAGGACGTTTCCGCCAAATTTTTCTTTTTTTTTTTTTCCTGCTGTCAGATAATTAATCACTTGTGACAGAAATGCCAATTTAATTTCAGAGAAAAAGTGTGTGCACAACTACCGAGATTTCGATATATTACTCCCCGCGCACTCAAATGACATGAATTACGTGCGCAGTAGGGATGGGCATACACAATTAGCGCAAACGTCCTTAAAAGATGGGTTTTGGAGAGGGAAGTAACCTCAAGGATAGATAAAAATTAAAAAATGTGTAACTACCTTGTGATTGCTTTCTCCATAAAAGGTCAAATGAATAGAAATTTGAAAAAGCCATTTCTACCAACCAAACACTTAACTATCCATTATTATTCAACTATTGCACCATTTTACCATACATTGTATAAGGGCAAAAGAACGCGCAAAATATGTCTTAAAGTACGCAATTTACGAGTCTTAAAGTGCGCAATTTACGAGTCTTAAAGTGCGCAATTTACGAGTCTTAGAAGTGCGCAATTTACGAGTCTTAAAAGTGCGCAATTTAAGACTCGTAAATTGCGCAATTTACGAGTTTTGAAGCGCGCAATTTACGAGTCCAAAGTGTGCAATTTACCAGTCCAAAGTGCGCAATTTACGAGTCTTGAAGCGCGCAATTTACGAGTCCAAAGTTGGTAATTTACTAGTCTTAAGTGCGCAATTTACGAGTCCTGAAGTGCGCAATTTACGAGTCTTAAGTGCGAAATTTACGAGTCTAAAGTGCGCAATTTACGACTCCTGAAGTGCGCAATTTACGAGTCTAAAGTGCGCAATTTAAGCAGCAATATAAATATAGACAATTGACATATTTACATAAGGCGATTTAAGATAATTTTATGAAAGTTTTTACAAAGAGGACTTGGCCCAGCTGCTGATAAAGCGTGTCCCAGTCGCTTAGTTGTTAAAATGTTGGAAAGGTGTACTAAAGGTCGTGGGTTCGATTGCTGTCACCTCTGGCATCTTGAACTGCTTAAGAGCCATTTTCTGAGAATATCGAGAATCGAAAGACACTCAGAAAAAATCGATTTTTTTTTATTTTGCCAAAACATCCCTTTGGGTAAGCTAATTCAAGAAAAAATAATCCAAAGTTCCAACGAGGTATTTAACGGACGAAAATATAAAAAGTTCGAAAAATGCATAAAATGGCGGTTTTAGGGTCTCTAAACGGCTCAAATTCTCACTCAACTTTAGGAAGCCGGTGAGAGCGTAAAAAAGATTCTTTTAAAACGAAACAAACCACGAACATTATTTAACCTTTCTACTTTAAAACTGGAAAATCAGGAAACTGAAAATTCGTTTGTTTACAGTTTGGAATGTTTTTCTGTTGTATTGTTGCGTTTTCGGTTGGCAAGGTAGGCGGCGTAGTAGGTCGTTTCTCTGTGTTTTCGATGTTATCTTGGTTAAGTTGAATGAGTGGATTCCTGTCTTGTTGAAATGCCGTTAAAAATCTGCTTTGTTTTAACATAATAAGACTCAGCAAGACTCAAGAAAGCAGAACTTTCTTTCAAAGATCAGGAAAAACATTGCGCGTGCATGTGTAACGAATGGTGAGCCTGTCTTTAAACGACCTTTGTAATTGTTAGCAGTATTCCAGGAATTAAATCTGTAATTTGCATAATTCTACCCGCTCAGATCACTAAACAGTAAAAATTTACTGACCGGGAAGTATTTGATTCCCAAAGCTATAACTTTCCTGGTGAAAAGTGCAATAACAGAGCTTTCTTTCTGTGTAGTCTTAATCATTGAACGATACATACCAGATGCCGTTTTAAGCGGCCGAAGTTGGCCTTCATTTTACCTTGTGATAAACAAGGTTAAGAGCGGCTCGATAAAAACGCCGCTTGAAAATGTTCGAAACCAAACATTGGCAAATTTATTACACAGTTTTAAAGTAGAAAGGTTAAATAATGCTCGTGGTTTGTTTCGTTTTAAAAGAATCTTTTTTACGCTCTCACCGGCTTCCTAAAATTGAGTGAGAATTTGAGCCGTTTAGACACCCTGAAACCGCCATTTTATGCATTTTTCGAACTTTTTAAATTTTCGTCCGTTAAATACCTCGTTGGAACTTTGGATTATTTTCCCTTGAATTAGCTTACCCAAAGGGATGTTTTGGCAAAATAAAAAAAAATTCGATTTTTTCTGAGTGTCTTTCGATTCTCGATATTCTCAGAAAATGGCTCTTAAATAGTGCACCATTCACGCTTCTCTCTTTTTTTTCACGACTTTGCAGTGTTATGGCAGCCACAACAAAAACTAATTACCTTCTTATCAAGTAATTAAGGAGAGATCACAGTAAATACTTGTGTTGGAAAGATACGATGACTTATTTTCGGCAAATCACTACCCGCGGGGCAGGCGGGGGAGGAGGTACTCCCTCATATAGCTTATACGAGGACGCGCCGCTAGACAGGGTATGGTTTTTGGCCTGTTTGTCCTCAACAGGAGATACAATTTTATGTGTCCATCCTAAACGGGGTGTGACTATTTTGTCGTTTGTCCTAAACAAGGACCTAAAATGGAGGGTGTTGTCCTACAGAGGGTAGGTACTTTTAATAGGACCTTTTTTTCCGAAGCAAAGTCAGGTTTTCAAACTTTCAGTGGCAGCTCTAAACATTGGTCAAGTGCACCCCACCCCCCGCGGCCCGAATCACTATTCCTATCTTACATTTGTTAGATCCATATCTTTCTAGCCTGAATTCTGGGATACGATATTTTCCCGTGCTTTTTATCATCGCAGGTGGACCAGGCTAACGTTGACAGTTGAGTTCCTTATACGATCCGTACGTGGGCTCAGTCGTGGTCTCAGTCGATCTCAATCTGACTCCGAGCCTTTTTTCTCCGGGCACTCCGGTTTTCCTCCCTCTTCATAATCGACTCCCAGCTAATTACATCTTGCTGTGTGGTACTGTGCTCCGAGATCATACATAGACTGTATAGCGGATGCCAGAGGCGCCATGATACGCTTCCGGCCCGATCTCGTAGAGCTACGTCCTTTACAATTCAGTCTTCGGACTGCCAGTAAGGATGACTAGCACAGCAGATGTTGTTTTTTTAGCAGTTTTTTTTAATGGAGAATAATGACATCGGCAACATTTAGAGTTTGTATGGAAACGCTACAAAAGATCTCAAATTGCCACAACTTGGAAAGAATTCGAAATAAAAATAGTTCACCTTTAGTTATTTTATTGTTACATTCAGTGGTCCTTATTACAGGGCTTTTTGGGCTGGTTTGAAGCTCTTTTGGGCGAGAAATTAAGGTTTTTATATGTTTGCAGGACGCTTAGAATCAGAAAAATAAAGGCCGGAAAGAAGTTGACACAGCACCTTACTTAAAGTTCGATAAATTCTATCACAATAAACGAACCGCCATAAAACTTCAAAGTTATATTCTTTGGTCTTAGCCCTACCTATGGTCTTTCGCATGGGTTCCGGATCCTATTTTAACCCTATTCACACCGGGCTCTTTTTGGTCTTGTGGGACCTGGGGGGGGCGGATTCCGCCCCCATCCCTTAACTCCAAATATATTGAAGCTATGACAACGAAACTGAAAGGACAGATAGTACGTCCAAAAATGTTTTCATTGAGGTCTGCAACCTTGGCTGATGACGTCACAATAACGTTTTGTTCTCAAACGGCGGCCATCTTGGATCCACCGTCTTGGATTTCTTAAATTTTCCAGAAACCTTCAAAAACTGCCAAAATTGGTCAAGAAGTGACAAAATCAATAAATTAACAAGGAGATGATCTAAAAATGTAAAATTTGCTTCAAAAGAGTAATGATTTTTGATTAAAAAGAGGGAAATTCAATATTCTGCAAAAAAAAAAAAAACGTTCGTCAAAAAGTGGTTGCCGTGGTAACGTCCAACTCAATAGACAAGGACTTACTACACCAAATTCTACCCAGATAAATGTTAGGAAAAGTCACGAAGTTTGGTGGCTTTAGCGTTCTTGTTAAAAAAATTATAAACGTCCAAAGTCCGTGCGGGCAGAATCCGCCCCTGAATAAGTAACTCCCCTTTCCTGGTATGCCTTTCATTTGAAATTCACACATGAATCTTTACGAGCCACGTTTTGACGACAACATTGTCCTCAGCCGGGGAGAGGCTGAGTAAGATTGTCGACAAGCAAAAGAGGACACTGCGGGGTCCAGAGAGGTCAACTATCGTAACAGCGTTTTATCAGAAAGAAATTAAAATAAGCTTAGGTACTAAGCAAAATGTCGAAATGTCATTACTGTGAAGGCCAATCCAAACAGGAAAAACATGTTCTAGAAAGTTAAACCCAGGTACAACAGGGGTGATGAGAAGTTAACTGAAGTCACATAAAGCCCTTTGCCTTAGAACTGAAAGAAAAAATATTGGCAACTCCCCTGGCGATAGTGTATAGCAACCTCGAAACTCGTGGGGAGTGTTATAGTTATTTTGAACAAGAACTTGGTTTACATCAGTTTTATCCTCTGGGTCTGCTTTGCATTTCAGCAATCGGCTCTTTGCGCAGCACCATGTTCAGTACTTAGAAGAGTACCGTAGCTGTGTAGTTAAGAGTTTGATCTCTGGTGCTGCTGTTGCACGAGTGCTATTTGTAACAATTGCATTTCGTGTTGGTATTGATGTACCTATGGCTGAGGGAGTGAATCATATACTGTGGGAAGATTTTTTCCAGGGAACTGGACGAGCTGGGAGAAATGGTAATCATGTAGTGTCAATACCGTTTTTTCAATTCATATGACATAGGTAGGTCAAGTCGCACACGAGGCAAGGAGGCCGAAACGGCCGGAGTTTATACCAGTTTTTGTACCATGAAAGTTACAAGCCACACAATGATTGCGTGAAAAATAAAACACAAAAAACTGGTTTTCTTGGTGAAGTCGCCATGGTTCCCCACACGAAGAAGCGTAACATCAAGCGCGTGTAGCAAGAAAAGCGCGCGTAATAGCGCGCCAGAATCTTTAATTCGACCGGAAGTAAAACCTTATGCGTAGAAGCGGATTATTTTTACCGTATTGCACACACTTTAACTCGGCCAATCAAAAAAATATATTTTTGGCTGTTACCAGAGCTACACGAGAAGCAATAAAAAAAATGAGCTCTGGGGACTAGAATGGGTCTATGCTCGTCAACCGCGACACTTTTGGCTCCGACGCTCAGACAGAGTCCTCAGGCTTCTTGATCAACGTGTGATCGCCGGTAGAGACTCTAGGGTAAAGGAATGTTTACCGTAGAAATCCAGCGGTTATCGGTTTTTTAGTTTTTTATTGTGAACAGCCAACAATATTATCTTTTTCCATTAGCCCTGGGTCTCTCCCGGCGACTGCCCGCTGACCAAGAAGCCTGAAGACTCTGAGAAGGAGATTGAACGGCTGCAGACACTTAAAAAATATTTTCCGAAGGATTTTTTTTTTCGTTGGCTTGTTGTCATTTCACAAATACTAGCCAGGCGTAGCGGGTAGTGAAAACACACACCAACGAAGACTAAATTTACGCAAAGGGTAGGGGTAGTTCTAATTAGGCCCTAGTGAAACTACGGCCACTATATAGATCTTAGGCTATTTCCAAACCTTGTCATAATTGCATGAGTCTCGCGCCTTTATTATTATTACTCTAAAAGCCATACTACATAAGGCAACGTTTCGCGCAAAATGTTTTGCAACATAATTGTGACTCAGGTTGCAAGAAAAAAAAAAAGGAAAAAAAATCTTGCTCAACATAACCTCGAACGGACAAATTTGAGCTCTTTTTATTCCATTAATTATCACACCGAAACAACCAGTCGAGCTGGACTTTTTTCATTCAACTTGCGTCGCAATTTTGTCCTTTTAAGTTTTTGCTAAGTTTGTTTAAGTGTTATTTATACCTCCTAAACATTTCAACAAATCTGACGTCTTTTTTGCAATTGCTGTTGAAAACCATTCCTAAAGAGGTTTTCTTTTTAAAGGTAATCGTCAGCTAGTCTTGGTACTCCACAATCGCTTAGCACATCATAAAGATCCCCTACAGTGAGGCCACGTCGTCCTGCGACATAACAAATTACAGCTTCAAATGGGTTTAGGACGCGCTTGTCAATATAACGAATCTCCTGTGGATTCAAACCCAGTTTCTCAGCTATCGGCTTCCACTCATCACCCCCTGTGTGCAGTAAAAAAGCGTTAATCAGACTAGTTGGTAGGACAGTGGTATCGAGGTTGGCGCCGTAGTGAGACCAAATGCCTCCCAAAAGTCAGGGACCCAACCAGTAGAAATAGGGGGTGAGGGGTAGGTGGCTGTTGGAAACCTGGTGCCCCGACATTTTTTTGCCTTGGAGCCCGGAGCCTAAAGCCTTTTTTTTACCGGCCCGGACAAAAACGGTCGTTCTGGCTATATAGAACTAGCCCTGTGGCAAAGCGATGGAGGCTTAGCGACCCACTATTTTCTTTCCTGAGGCCAAGAGGATCTTTATTATCATTATTTTTTTTTGAGGCCGGAGCCATGCAGACCTAAACCGCTTTGGAACTCTGATCAGTTTGTCCCAGCAGCCGCGGGGTTTTATGTTGTTCTCTGTATTCCTTAGCTTCCTCCTTAAAAACCAAACTTATCAAATTTCATTTCACTCTAGATATGAAGGATGTGCCCTTGTGTATATGTATTGCCAATGAGATTTGCTTACATTATGGAAAGAGAATTTCTTAAAATAATATATTTTGTAGAGTCTTTTTTTCTTATTACGTCCTACAATTAAAAACGCATCTCGAGTGGGGAGATAGTTAAACCAAACAAGTGCAAACATAGAATGACCAGAAAATAAAGCTCATAAAAATGAATGTTTTCATAGAATATTTAAAATCTTACCACTAAGGGAAATGGTAAGCTGTCGTCCTTGCTCGACAGGGATTCCACGTACATCAAGGTCTTCAGGTAGCAGAGGGCCTAGAGACAGTAAAAACATATAAAGCGCAAATGAAGGCATCATCGAAAGTGCAAGGAACATAGTAGTATCGCACAGCAGGGCAAATGATCCTTTAGGCACGGTAAAAAAGTTAATGTTTTCGTTTAAGGTAATCATCTGCAACCAAGGCATAACTGAAAACAATTTGTATTTTCGAAGACGTCAATGGCTGTCCAAATATCTCTAAGGTTGACAAAAAAATCTTGTCCAGAGGTTCCAAGATTCTAGTGATGTATGCCGGGTGCATACCAGTCGGAGGCTATGGGTAGCCTAACGACATCAAGTGGCGGTTCACGGCGCAGAAACTGTAAGGAATTGGGTACACTTGGGAGATGACGGGTACTGGTGGACGCCCTTTGCTCTCCAGGATGAAAAGAGAATATGGTGGAATGGTGCTCTTTGATAGACGAGACCCGATTAATTTTCAGTCTAGCCACCTTCTAGTTTCATCTGTCGGTAATTTATTGCTTTATAGTCAATGATATTCTCACCAGTAGTTCCAGCGGGTGAAAGGTCTCGTAAGCGTTTGACCACGTCAAGCCTATTGGAACAGTTAGCTTGCCTTGCTAAGCAGCGGATAAGTCTCTTGGTCTCGGGATCTGGCTGTTCCAGAGAGGCTTGATCCAGCTGAAGACTCTCTTTCAACTGAATTACTACCTGCTTGGAATCACTTGACTTTGACAAAAGGGATTCCAGGACCTCACTGGGCAGAGCAAGAGCATTTCCTTCCTTTCCTAGAAGTCAAAGTATGAAATTGAAAGTTACGTCTTGGTAATTGGATTTCAGTCGCAAGATCAACCGCTGGCATTTGCAGATGTAAACATCCACGTAATGCCTCACGTCTTTTCCTACAAAAGGGCAAGACAAATATCTTTTTCTCTACTAAAGAAGAACGACGTATTTAAAAAAACTCTAACTTGTAAATCTGAAAGCCAAATTTATTTAATTGAATGTAAAACATGCGCTACACGTATCTTGCCTTGCCAACACTAGGAAGACTAAACGACATCTTCACAGACGCTTTGGCGAGCATCGTCGTTCCGTCGTAAACCATCAACAGCCTGCTTACCCTACCCCTGTTTCAGAACATTTCAACTTACCCTGGCATTCCGTCAATGACATCCGTCTCATCCCCTTGGAACTAATACACACTAAATGAGACCCCGTAAGAAAAGCGCGTGAGGCGCAGTTTATTGAAAAAGCTAAGACACTGGAGCCGCAAGGATTAAACAGACGCAATGAGCTACATAAATGACACTTCTAATTCAGCTACCAACCTATCATATTACTTTATTTTAAATTTTTAAACTCTTATGCTAAGGGTCCTGTAACGTATTTACTTATTTTACTCCTGTAACCCCTGAAAAAGGTTTGCTTTTCAATCCGAAATATCGGGCATTTTTGTTGCATATATATTTATTTAGGCAAGATGAATGTCATTAAAGATGTGTTTATTGTCCATCGTGGTGTAAGATGGGCAAGATGAACGTCTATTCGTTTGTCTCACGATGGAATCGCTTTGAGTTGTTGATCGCGACGTTTCGACTGCAATACTACTAGTCTTCATCAGGCGATGAGGTCGATTGTTTAGGTGTCGCTATTTGTAGCATGTTGGTTCGCTCCTATTGGTGCATTTCGATCCTCATTATTATTACGACTATTAGATGTTGTTCCCTCGCAGGTCCGCTTTGTGGTTGATCGGCTGTTGTGCCTTTATGTATTTCGCCTTCTGTGTTTTTGTTTACCTGCTGTAAGGATTAGTCATACCGTATGTATATATTTTTTTACAACTGAGTTTTGTCTGACATTATTTGAAAGAAAAAAACAGACAAACAAACAATAAACAAACAACACAATAAAAACACAAAAACAAACAAAACAATAACTAATGTACTGAATCAATGGCACAAAAAGATGCAACATCCAGCTTGTCACGAGTGTGGGACAAGGAAAAAACGTGACTCCCGATTGATCACCTCCATACGGTGGGATGGATGTTCAGAACAAAACAAATCAAACGAAAAAAAAAAAAAAAAAATACTAAAATACAATACAATCAAATAAAATAAAGTATAATAAAAAAGGAGTAAGTCAGCTCACCATCATTCGGGGAAGGTTGTCTTCCGTCGTGTTCACCAATTGCTAACTAAAAAATGAAAATTTAATAAACTGTCTCAGCAGCAGACACCACATTCTGTGTTTAACAAAAATCTATATTATATAATACGCGATGAGAGAACTGTTGTCCACCCATCACGGAAAAACGACTAAGTTACAAAAAGCCAAAAACTACACCATTTCTATACTTTCCTGGCAAGGATGTTCCCAATTTGGTTTTAAATAGAAACGATCCACTATGGAAAATTTGAAGAAAAGTCGTACATATCTCTCAGCAAGCGAACACCGCACCATGTCTGCTGATGTGTGACTAATTTCAACCGCTCATGCAAATTGGTGTCGGTTTTCATGTGTGAATAATTTCAACCGCTTATAACAAATTTGTGTCGGTTTTCACAACACGCGCTGTAGAATTGCTCGAAGTCGGCCTCTTCGATTGATATTAATTTGCCCTTTGTTTTGCTAGTAAAGCGAGCGAAGCGAGCGTCAATGAGGTCGCTAAGCGACCGAACGAGCGATGAAGTCGCGGGAGGTCTACAAACGTGAAAAAAACCCTAAAAAATTAACGGAATTGGGAAAGTCTATTCGTGTCGTTGAGTGGTGAATTGCTCACGAGTACCAGCTAGTGTTGCTAAATATGCTGTTTTATCAAAAGTAAGTATTGAACCTATGACCACCGTAGAAACGCCAGCAGCATGCATCGGAACTTTTCGAAGTCCAATTTCAGAAGGGCTGAAGTTAACTGTGTTTATTTTCTGTTTAACAGCAACTAGCTCTTTTGTATTTGTAACTTGTAAGTCATTATTAACTCATTTCATTAAGAAGTGTGGGAAAGTCAACACCACGCGTGTTGCAAATGTTGCGGTAAAGTTATCATAGCCAAAACAAATGTACGATTATCTACCTGCTGTCTTGAAGGGACAAACCAAGGTGCAAACTGCATGACCTGAACAGTGGTGTTTTTAGCAGAAGCAGACCTCGAGCAGTTGATTCCTTTCTTGTCACTGCACAACCTGGACACGGACAAGAAGTGTAGACACTGCCCTTCTTTGCAGCTTCTTGCATGATGAGTGCGACAGTAGTTGACTGTACCTCCACAACAGCAGACTGGACAGATGACACTCAATTCATAGCTCATGTTTCTTAGCCAGCAAAACTCATTGCGCATGCACTCAAGCATCAAGTCCAGTTGCCTGCGCACGGCGCGAGCACAAGTTAATTCAGCGGAACCATTGTTGTAATCCGTTGCCAAGGACATCTTGGAAGATAGATCTTCTGCCAAGTCCAACCTGGCATCATCTCTGTGAACAACCACCTCAATGGAGGATGAATGGCATGCAAGGATTACGGAACATTCTTCGTCTTTGGAGCAGAAGAATCTGGCAAAATCATGAAACAACTCAGGATTTTTTTGACTCCAAAATGTTCCTTTGCCCCACTGAAAGAACTGCAACACCAATCGAGGAAACAAACCTGGAGGGACAAGGCCGTTTTCAAATCTGAGAAAAAGAGAAGGGATTCTGGCGGACTCAACCAGCTCAATTATCTCCTCTGGTGGATGTGTTTTCAACATCGAGGGAATCAGGAAGCGCCTTCTCTCAGAAGCTTCTGATGGCCAAGGGCACAGCAAGCTGAATTTCTCCATGATTCTTATGAGACTCTTGGAGGTGTCTCCGTTGTGAAATAAAGGCCCCCACACATGTGTTAAAAGTTCCTCATCCAAGATTCCTTCCCTCTCAAGCCTACACCAAAGATTTACGAATCTCTTTTCTCCATGGTCATAAGGCTTCACAGTTATCACCTTTTTAAAGACATCAATCAACCATTGAGGATCCAACACCACCAATTTATTCAATTCTGGAGAGTCGTCAAAATGTATCAGACTTCGCAGGTCATGCAAATAGTTCATTAATGTCTCAAACTCCTTGTCGTCATTGATGTTGCACATTGTAGATGCAATAATTCTTGCCGCTTCCAGGGAAATCCATTTGTCTCCATTTTCCTTCCGTGCGTGAAGAACCTTTTCAAATTGTAACCACTTGATAGCGATGACTTCCTTTATGTGGGGCAAATCTTTAGCAGCATCTCGTACTTCCTTTCGCAAACGCACAACTTCTGAACACTCAGATTTGTGGACACTCAGACTTGTGTTATCAACGAAGAACACGTCAGACAAGTGAGCACCGTATGGCTTGTCCTTTAAATAGCCAAATATCTCGCAGGATAGCTCTCTCGGATCTCGACCGCCATAAGGTGTGTCAGCATGAGTACACACCAAGAAAACTGGGGGAAGTTTCTCTGGTAGTACCTCTGTTACAGGACATTCAGCACTACCTTCGTTTTGGCTACTGGCTAGGGAAGCCACAGACGTCATCCAGAAATCAAGGTAATCCAAATTGGTTTTCAAATTAAAGCTCTCTTCACTTTTCTTGTACAAACCTTGTTTTACCAGGGGCTTCGCTCGTTCACAAGGATTTAGGCTGAGGTCATAGACCAAACAGTAGATTGCTCTTCTTGTAAGAAATAGAGGATGTGTCGTATAGTAAACTGACTGACCAGCAAAATCCCACAATGATGAATAGATGTTTTCTCTGCCATCCGCCCAGTCACCTTGGAGTAGCGTTTCAATTACAGCTGCTACCTCTTCTGGCACATGTGCAGTAGAACGGTTGACGTCTTGGTTCTTCTGTTCGATTGGATAACGTGATGAATTATTCAAATCGCCGCTTACGGTGAGTTCCAGATCGCTAGATGACTGAATTTGTTCTGTATCCCTTGATGGCTCGGTTGGACTTGGTTCCCTTGCCAATTCAGGGATTTGACTTTCGACTGACGATACTTCAAACGAAGTGTTTTCACTTGTCTTTTTCAAGCTGTCCGCAATCCACCTCGCTGTGCGATAATCGCAGGAAATAGCCTGACCAGAATTGTGGTCGTTATCCGTCGTCCCTGTTCTCCACGCCTCGGTAGTCACCTGGAAATGAGAGGGATCCACATCTATGCCCACTGTGCTGTCTTCCTCTGGGTTAAAACAGATACCTTTCAAAGACTTTTTTAAACTGGTCTTTCCTGCACGATCTTGTCCAATAAGCATTACCGGGACTCTTCTGACAGATGTTTCCCCATCCTGAAGAGCCTTGTTATAGGCTTCCAAAGCTGAAGGACCCCGTGCACGAATCTCTGGAGGAACTGAAAGGTAAACAATAAAAAAACATTCCTTGTTTTAATGTAATACTTTGCAAACGTTCACCACGAAAATTGTATTGGAATATTAATGCGTAAGCGGAGAAGAAAGTTATTTGTTAGGCAGGGGGTGGGAAAGGGGGATCCGCTGTTGTACAATCTTTCGCATTGGGGTGGATTGATTTTAAGTAAGCAAAAATTATTGAAGTAAACAAGCAGGCACGTAATACTAAGTACACAAGAAAGGAGGCCACAAAATAGAAAAATGAGTGTTTGTATGTAAGTAAACAATATGTAAGTACGTAAGCAAGAAAGGAATTGAGAATAACATCCTAATCGTCCTTATTGGTATACATTAAATGCCAACAACAACAGAACGTTATACTAATCCTTTATTGCTTACTTGTTTCTGCTAATCCAGTTCCTTGTATATCACTAAGGAGTAAATCTTGGACTTCATTGACGAAGTTCAGAAATTCAGGTAGCTTCCTAACTATGTCTTTTGGTTTCCAGATCCCACTACCGAGTATTCTGTCCCACTCTTCGCAATGTATGTGGAGATTAGTCTGGAAAGACTAAAGAAAACAACCGTTTATTTGCAGGGTAAACCATAGAAATAATAGGCAGTATGAAAAAACTGATCCAGTCACCACTCGGTGAAGGGGCTTCTTATAACACATTTTTTCCTACAATCAATGTTATTTGGAAAAACATTTAATACAATGCACAGCCGTTTATCGTCTTTGTGAGAAAAGTGATATGCAGTAACACCTTGAAGAAAGTTTGGATGACTGCTTTGTTTGATCATAAGACAAAGATAAGCACAATACGAAAAGTCTGCAATTGGTGTGCAAGGCAGGCCGGGCATAAAAAAGTATGGTTTGATACATTTAACATTTGTAGTTTACATGTGCGTACGTCTAAAGACGTTACCCTTTTCAATATGGTGCTTGCTGGAGTAAACAAAAAGCACTTGACCTCGGCTTAAACAGAGAAAATTGGAAGAACGGCATATTAGTAGCAGGTGGTCAAGCCATTGCTTTAAAGAAAAATGCGTGTTTTTGAACCCCTTTTAGGTGGAAAAAAGGACAAGTGACAAAAAGCAACAAAACTATCAATACTTCATATTCTACATGTTCAGCATAAAAGATTTCAATTTCCTCCATTTTTTGATAATTTGCAATTGTGAGTAAAATCTAACATGGCGGCCATTTTGGATGAAGT
This sequence comes from Siderastrea radians, assembly GCA_964017195.1. Taxonomy (NCBI): domain Eukaryota; kingdom Metazoa; phylum Cnidaria; class Anthozoa; order Scleractinia; family Rhizangiidae; genus Siderastrea; species Siderastrea radians. The sequence goes on from OZ024900.1 coordinate 18,548,115, forward strand.
CATAGGCCCCACGCCGCGCCATGACCTATAATGTGTACCTCAGCTTGTAGAGCACATCACAGGCTTCTACTAAAGGTGAATTTTTTTCAAATTACGGTAGCATAACGAAAACTCAAGGAGGGGGGGGGGGTGATCCGGTGGGGGTGTGACTTTGCTTGTACACTCGAGCGTTAACAAAGTCATCACTTTGGTTGTAATAAATGTGTGATTACATGAGAAAGCATTTAGAACACCAAATTGAACTTGGGGGCAAAAGCCAATGGGAGGTGTGGTAGCTGGTCATCAGTAGGACTACGATCTCTGCCCAAAAATATGAAAAGAGTTCTAAAATTCAGTTCAAGGAAACCTCTGATTAGTATCCTTTCTCTCTCTGGACCAGCTACTTACCGTTTCCCTGTAGACTTTTTTTCCCATAGCGACGCGCCATGCATACTCCTTAGACAGGATAGCAGCAAACCCTGAATCGTGGCTGTACAGAGTTCTTTTAGTCAACCTCTTGTGCATTAGATAAAATCCTTCAGGTATATTGTCAGGGAGACGCAGTCCAAACGCATCATTATCATTTAAAGTCAGCCGAGTTAGGTACGCTTTTAAAACTTTTCTGACGTGTTTATCTGGTACAACGTCAGAGGCCAAGCCACTGTCTGTGTCAAGTTATAGAACAAACGACATTTACGTCAGTAGGTGATAATAAGGATAATATTACACAAATAATATTTTCTAGATCATTAATATAACCTTTCTTGACAAAACTATAGCCAAACAGTTCAATTCTATTTTTGGTCTTGCTGTCGCTTTGACCCTGAACGCATAAGCAAACCCATAACCCCAAGGCGAGAATTTGTGAGAAACATTCATTGTTATCGCGGTGGTTTTCACCTTGTTTTGCCAAACTGTGTCAAGGGAATAAACGAACATCTACTGAAGACGGCAAGTGCTAAAAAAATTCCCTTGAAAAATGTTGGCCAAAGGCCTCACAGGAAGGCGGCATCCATCCGCTTGTTCCTCTGAGGGTAACCCTCGGACCTACAAAGATGGGGGGGGGGAGGTGGATACCATATTTGCAAGTCCCCAGCATCACCCAACCCATAATGCACATCACAGGCTTTCTACTAAAGGTATGATCGTTTCGAAATATTCTAACACAGCATAAATCCAATAGGGGGAGGGGGTTCCACCAACCCATCAACCCCCCTCCTTGTGCCCGGTTAGCGTTAATACCCCTCTCAATAGCGTTCACACCAATTCTCTTTCGGAGATTGTGGCTTCAAGAGTCTTACACATATTTTAAGCTTTTGATAATTATAATTATTACTTTGTATCTGCATTCCATCTTACCTCTGTTTGGTTTACGCTTGTTTTACCTTGTGATATTTTAGCCTGTACAAGAATTCAGTTATTGAGGAGCAAAGAAAAAGCGTTAAGTAAGAGAACGTATTACAAGCCCTTTTTTCCCGCCAGTAAGTTTTTTTCCCTGCGCTGCTTCTTTCCTTGACCATGACTTCTCAGGAAGGCCAGTACTGCATTTGAGTCGTATAGACGAATTAGCACTTATACAAACGAATAAAATTGAAACACACCTGTTCTTCCACGAATGACTAATCTAGTGCAGTCATATTTGCAACCTGGGAACAAAACGTTCGCCTGCAAATATTCCCGAGATTCAAGAACCAGCCATCCTCGGCATCGTTTCCTTGTTTCTTCATCTTTAAAGTGAATCTCCGCCAAGATGTCCTTGACATCACTAAAAGGGATTCGAATATCTTTCATTTTATCTCTGACGTTTTCTTGTGCAACCCAAACCTGTTTGAGGTTAAGGAATTCAATTTTTCAGTACCTCACTACAGCTATCCTTGGAGCGCCTAGTGGTCAATCGTGAAAAAAAAAAGAACAATAAAACAAAACAATAAGTGCAGGTGAACTAACGCGTAAGTCCTGCTCTAAGAGTTATGTTATTTCTGATTTAAGAATACGACCTACCCCTAATTCTGGAGGATTATTGCTGGGCCAGCGGTTAATACAAGTGTGGTTTATCGGTGCTTTTTTTCTCTTCAAAGTTTCCCACCACAGATACTTTCCTTAAGTGTAGTTATAGATGAACAGAATAGACCTCTAATGTCACGTTATATGGAAAGTCTCAGCGTCATTTTACTGTGTATACACAAAATAGATCATGCTCAAATACTTCCTAAAAATACGGCTGAAAATAAGAAAAGGGAAAGGGGTCGTTGGCAACAAAAACCAGTTGCCAATTAATCCTAGGACTCAAACTCATGACCTTTTCTATGTTACGAAGCATCACATGGGCGCTTGTTAATTGCACGTTCGCATATAGGGGTATACTGGGTATATAAAGAGGACTTAACAAAGACGCCATTGAAGGTGGCCGTGGTAACATTGACGTGGACTAAAACACTCCAGGAAGAATTGCATTGAAAACAATCATTCTAATTTGCAAATTAAAGAATCAGAGGTGAGCATTCGTCCGAAAAATTCACAGATACTAGAAGATGGCATATTTCACTGAATTGAATTTGCAGCACAGTTTCACGAAAAAGGCCGCAGTTGTAATTGTGGTGTGTAGAATACTGCTCATTACATGTAAACATATGCATGACTTTGTAGGATCGTGCCAGCTTAACCCTGACGTTCAATGAGACTACAGAAGACGTGGGCTTTAATTTTCATGCTTTTGAGTTTTTATTGCTGTACCAGAAGTCACACATGACTGGTGGATTCTTTTTTTTTCTTGATACACAATCACATACAAATATTGTGCAATTTTACAACAGTTACAATAAACACTAACGCTACAAATGCAATTTATGGCTTAAATTACAATTTGCTTGGCATTACATTCAATAACATAACTGATAATGGCCCGATTTATACTAGAGACGGATCATCCGTCTGGGACGAACTTGGGCAAAGAACGGTAGTTCGTCTTATAATTCGTCTGTGTATAAATACGGGCTTTCAGACGGATCATCCGTCCAGACGAACTACCGTGGATGATTCGTCTGGACGGATGATCCGTCTGAAAGCCCGTATTTATACACAGATGACTGATTATAAGACGAACTACCGTTCTTTGCCCAAGTTCGTCCCAGATGGATGATCCGTCTCTAGTATAAATCGGGCCAATAATAGCAATTGGCATCACTACATTGTAATTATTATACAAAATTACAACTGGTGGCATGTGGATTCGAATTTCGTCAATTTTATCTGGTGTTTGAGCTCTTCCATGATAAATTAGTTTCATAATGATTGCACTTCTTGATGTCCTCTTTCATCCACGAAATGTGTCTGCATTGAAAGGAATTAGTTGTGCAGCACTAAGAAGATTTTACCAACCAGTCTTAAACAATATTTCGTTTTTTAGTTTTATTTTTAATAAATACGCCCAGACGCTACCCCAATAATTCGTGCAGAGGCGTTTCATATTGTGGACTTCGCATTGTCCCATTGCAACCTTACCTTACACAGTAATTGATGATGGCACGGGGTAAGATATGTTAAATCATATCTTCCTATATATGGCATATCCTCAGAATTCTCCCTGTAATGATTTCTTGTGAAGATTCTTTCATCAAGGTCCACCCCTTCTCTAAAAGCCAATTTCCAGTTATTCCCCCCAGCTGGTAAGTGAAGCTTCTCTGCTACCTCATCGACGCCCCACTCTCCCTGAGTGACTTCCTCTAAAGAAGACAAAACAATCGCAACATAATTAACAGTCGAATTTCTCAAGTAGAAGTGGAAAACCCCACCCTGTAAACAAAATAATGATTCCGCGAATGAAAGAATAAATTCGACATGTTGTGGCAATCGAATTCCGTTCAGCGCCATTCGACATCATTCACAGTCATTTAACTTCATAACAGAGGGTGGCCAAACGTGTGTAACATGTTGGATTCAACAATGTTGAAAGTCGTTGAATAGAAATGGGGCCTTAATCAGGAATCTTTGTTAAGGGTCTGATGATACCGACATACACACGTTCGCTGCAATATCTCTATAACATATAGAAACAGGCTGGCCTAACAGCGAAGCTCCCAAGGAATAAACTGGTGTTTGTCTCTAAGAAAAAAGTCCTAAACGTTTTTTAGCCCACGTTTTGGCGCTTTTTTGCGAGTGCGTTCCATTTCGAAAAAATGTTTCTCCGGCAAAAACCCGAAAGTGCTCCGAATTGTCCTCCAATATTTTGGAGGCTCTTTTCTGTGAAACCGAGCTCAAAAGGTCATTCTATTGCACAGTATTATTTTTTTGGGCTTCAAACTGTACATACAATATAACATTTCCTTATCTACGAGCCGTCTTGCTTAATTTTGCAACGTTTCCATATCCTTTCATTTGAATGCCAAGGCTTGTCACATCTCTGTAAACTATCTGCTGTTCGCTTGAATGAACTAGAAACTACTCACCAACAACAGCTCATCTACAGGAGCAAAATATAACTTACTCTAAACTAAATAGGTAGGTAGGTCGTCTAAGTTTAGTCGTTCAATTAGGACCAAAATGTCATTCACTTCAAGTGAAGAAGATAATTTCTCTACCAAGGTCCTAAAATTTGGAATTCTCTCCCAGTATAAATTACCTGTTTATCAAGCTTTCCTAGCTTTAAGAAAAAGCTATTGAAGTTTTCACTAAAATAACCTTGAATTGGCTAAACCGCACATGCGCAACACCCATTTGTAAATATAAGTGACATTCGAGGTGGCCTCTCCCATAAGCCCGGTGGTTTTTTGAGGTCTCCTCTCCAAAAGAGAAAAAAAGCTGTAACTTTCTTGTATATTTTGAGAAGGCGAATAAATGATGATGATGAACATGTACATAGTCCTATTTTGATAACGTATATTGTATTTTGTTGTTCTTTTCTCGGAAATATTACCTGTTCTAGCTACTCTCAAATTCGAGAGGAAATGAAGTTTATGTATGTATGTGTGTGTGTGTATGTGTGTGTGTGTATGTATGTATGTATGTATGTATGTATGTATGTATGTATGTATGTATGTATGTATGTATGTATGTATGTATGTATGTATGTATGTATGTATGTATGTATGTATGTATGTATGTATGTATGTATGTATGATGATGACGATGGTAAATATTTCAGAATATATATGAATAAATACATGTACAGAAAAAGGGACCAGAAACCTTGACAAACATTATATTTCATTTACATAAGAACTTGTGCCTGGGAAGGCAAGATGAGTTCAATTTTCGCCTCGAGTAAAGTTACTCGCAAGCATTTCCTTTCGAAACTAAAACTAATTTCACGGCTATTTTGAACAATTTTTTTAGACGTTTTTGAAACACTTCGAGAAAATTAATGTAAACATGTAAATGTTATCGACAACTGAAAAACGCTGTGTGAAATTAGTTGTTGACAACTAAACGCTAAATTTTCAGTTGTCGACAACTAGGCAGCTTCCCTTTTCGAAAAGGGAAACTGCTTAGTTGTCGACAACTAATAGCTGTCCACACCTACGTTTTTGTCCGTTTTACCCGTGTGTGGGAATGATTGGTTTAGTTGTCGACAACTATCGTAACTGCGTGGTCACGTACTACGTTATAAGCATGCGTAGTGAACGTTAGTTTCCAAGCTCTCGCTGGCCTGACTTAGTTGTGGACAACTAACACTCCAGTGTGTGGAATGCTTGCATCGGACAGAATTAGTTCTCAGAAACATTTAGTTGTCGATAGCGTTTAGTTGTCGACAACTAAATGTCTAGTCTGTAGAGGCCGTTAGTCCTTTGCAGGTGGTCGCTTTCCATATCTCCTTTGAGAAAACAAGTATGTCCTCGAACAAGGATTTCTTGCCTTCAAGCTCTTCAATTTCTTCTACATGTGCCGTCGAGTTTAAAGCAGTTCTTCAGGTCTTTTCCTTTTCATGATGAGCTATTAGGGTGGCCGATCGAACACTGTGCGTTATTCATCGTTATTTTCAAACCAATGGCAGTCGGGAGGCCAAAATTGGCAAGGTGCAAGTTCAATTCAAAAGGATTCTATTTTGGTATGTTTGAGCGGGCTAACAGCCGTTACCATGGCAACACTGCTGGTATTAAACCAGCATTAAATAATTGATTGGTTTTGATTTATTCTCAGAAAATCCAGTCGTAAGATTTTTTCCATCATTTGTCTCTAGAAAACTCAGAAAAATAAGGGCCTATTGACACTGGTCTCGTGAAATGTTGACAGGGAGATTTTCTGTAATTTGGTGTTTTACATTTTTACGCTTTCTGAGCATCTCCTCCTTCAGATTTCAATTTTTGTTTGCGGGCAAGTTATGCGTGTTCTGATCTAGTGCTCTACCAAATGTCATGAAATCACGCCGGGCCAGCATGAGGCCTGAAGCGGCACTCTAGGAATAACTTTTGTGTTTTTAATCCAGTGGAGCTCAAACTTTGCAACGTAACAGACTTCGCAATTGCAAACAATCGTATGATTTTTGTTTTTCGATTTTAACGGTTTTTGGCGGGAAAATGACGTCACACAAATGACGTCAAAATTTTATTTTCACCTGATGACTGACTTATTGTGCGATTTCAAAAGGATATGATGAGACGAATTCAAATATGAAAAAATAATTGAAAAAGTTTTATCGGTTCAAAAGATACGGCAATCTTAATTTTGAATTTCCCGCCATTTTGTTACTATATTTAGAACTTTGGCAAATTTCAAAATGCAATATCTTTTGAACCGATAAAGCTTTTTCAATTATTTTTTCACATTTGAATTTGTCTCAACATATTCTTTCCAAATCGTGTACAAGTTTATTCATACGGTGAAAATAAAATTTTGACGTCATCTGTATGACGTCATTCCCCCCCCCCCAAACCCGTTAAAATTGAAAAACAAAAATCATACAATTGTTTGTCTGTTATGTTGCAAAGTTTGAGCTTCACTGCATTTAAAACACAAAAGTTATTCCTAGAGTGCCGCTTCAGGCCTCATGCTGGCCCGGCGTGATTCCAATGAGCAGTTCCGTTGAAATCAACCCATTTCCGCTGTGTTACAAGTCGTGATATGGGCACCGAATTAGCAGTATTTTTTTTAGGAGGAATCTAGTTAACGTGAAGAGGAATTAAATGAGGTTTGGATGCCGCTACGATAAAGGTGTGGCTCATGAATAAAATGCGCGGGAATCTTGGTAATTTATGAAGGGATAAATTATGTCGTAGGGCTCGCTAAAATGTCAACAGTCAAAAGGTAAAAAGCTTGCATAAATAGGTGGATCTAACAAGAGTTGCTTGGAGGCCTGGCATAAGAAAATTGCGTAAAAAGTGTATGTGACATTGCAATAATTTTTTGACAGTGAAGGAAATAAAATAAAACTAATTGAAAGTAAATAACAAGGATCGAGTTGACAGGATCTGAAATGATGTGTATGACTTAGAAATGAAAGTGCATCGGTATTTATAGAGTTCACTTTACACCATACACAACGGAAGTTTCGGATATATCGAGCGGGTAGATGGACTGCTGAGATGTCAAAATCGTCAAAGACAGGCTAAACAGGCGGGCACATATCATGAAGGTCTTTTGTTTGATTACGGTATTTTTATTGTTGAAAGAGCATTAAGTAAGCGCGCTTGCTGTGTACCGAATCATTCTCCGCCGCCTTTTGTTCATTTTGGGCAAGGAAAAAATCGACATGCTAAAACAGGGGATCTCCATCTCTGGCATTACGTCAATCTTCCTCTTCAATACCCTGGTACCTGAAATCTTCTTTTCTCTTTTTACCGAAAAAAGCAAAGATCTATACTATTTAGGGAAAATATGGTGGGAGGGCCTAGCATTATCTTTCACCGCTGCCATAAGGGGGGAATAACCAAGATCAGGGAGCGTGAAATGGAACGTCAAGGAAGACATCTTAAAGTCTGCCAGAAGATCTTAGGATTTGACGCAAATGCGCTGTACCTCTGGGCCATTATGCAGGACATGCCCACTGAATCATTCACAAGAAGAAGAGCGGAAACCGCTTTTAAAGCAGACTAAAATGGCAACGAAATGGTTAGAATGGGAGGCTAATCAGAGAGGGATACACACCCGTCACGGGATTAACAGCACAGAAAAGCGTATTGGGGACAGACGACTCCCAGGAGACAGTTATCACGAACCAACGCAAACAGTCTCTCAATTTCATGGCTTCCGCTGGCATGCGCACGATTGCTACCTTAACGAGGGAAAGGAAAACACACTGTACATTTGTTCTATCAGAGACTGTTCATCCTATTGTGAATGGACCAGGACTAGAGAGCAAGTGAAAAAAACAAAATCTAATAAAAGGAAACTGCTAGCTTTCTGAAGTGCTTTGAATGTCACATCAACAGCATACAAAGGACCCGGTGTTAAGCAAATTATGAAGGGAAAGTTGTTCAAGTAAACACCGCTGACCAGTAACGTCCCGCGGCGTATGTTATTGTCTCTTCCACTTCGAAGAAAGTTGTTGTCTGCAGTTTTTACATCGTAATTTGGAGTGAAATGCTTGGCTAAATGGAATCCTAGTTGAAAGGATGCCTCTTTTCTGATTGAGAAGTAGAGCCAAAGGCTACGGTGGAAGTGTACCTGTACTGACCGAACTCCATGTTGGCTTACTTCTGCCGACAGTGCTAACAAACTTGATTTCAGTGGGCTGAAATAAAGGAATGGATTACTGCCGGGGATAAAAGGAAAGGAAAGGAAAGGTTCAGAACACTGGATTTTTAAACAATGCGAGTGCTGTACAGAAGGAACCGGCTCCCTCAACGTAAGTCGAAAAGTGGAGAAAGGAACAAAGCCGTCAAGTAAGCTGTACTTCGATTCAAATTGGTTTCAAAAATACGGTTTATGAAAGGTTGTTTTATCAGAGAATTACTTAACAGACAATTTTCTTTAAATCTCAAGGTCGTGTCAGCTTTCTACCGATTTTTTCCAGCAAATTTACGGAATGTTAATTTTGACAAAATTTAAGAAATCTCATTTTTATGGTTTCTTTGTCGATTGCCATGAAAACAAAATAAGCCCGCCCCGCTGAGAATTTTACAGATTTAGTAACTACAATGTCTGTTGTAGGCTATTCGTGTAGTTTCAATTCTAGAGCTGGTGTACTTTTGAAGATATTAAAAGAAATGCACTGCTTGTTATACTCACGAATTAAAATGGCCGAGACTCGGTGTAGTTAATTTGCCGTTTATTTTGTTAACGTTGAATATAACGAAAAGCCGTATACATGAAAAGAAACTAGAATAGTGGTTTTACATTTGTCCCAAGTCTCGAGTTGTAGTGTTTTAGCAAACTTGAGAAATAACGTTTTACATTTTGCAGTTTTCACAACAGTTTTTGAGTTCAAAATTCGATTCTTGGGCGTCAACAAACATTCGCTGTTACCATGGCAACAATTAAGTTATGACCTCAATAATGGCCATTTTCAAACATCCCCCGTGGGTATCTACTTGCATGCAAATTTAAGATGGGGGTCAAAATTTTTCATTTCCCACTTTGTTTGATTCTTACAGAGAATTGCTCTTAAGCTCGATACTTGTTTAAGATGAATCGTACCAAACGAATGGTTCTCGTCCCTGAGAACACACTGGAACGATTGCAACAACGCCAGCATATACTAACACCACCCGTGACACAAACTGTGAAAACCCTGGACAGTAAAATGGAAGGTATCTTAGCCAGCTGATGATGAAGAAAACGCGAAGCTCTATAATGACGTGTTACAGCGCTACTGGACTTATTATGATCGGCGAAAGGGTCAACCCCTCCACGTAAAGTTAACAGCCCCTAAACCTGCAGAAACCTCCAAACCAGAGGATAGTGACGAACCTGCAGAGCAACTCGCCCCTGAGAAAGCTATCCCAACAGTGGTAGAGCAAGAAGTCATGAAAAGTGTACCCAAAATGTTCAAGACGGGTGCAAGACAACTGTTGGATAAAATAAAATAAAATCGAGATGTGTTACATTGGAACGACAAAGGGGAACAGATGTATGAAAAAAACCGATTCCAGGATCTCACCTGATGGATTTAGTCAACGATATAGTGCGTACATCGGAAGGGATTTGAGACTGTTGGTTGGTCGGTATTTGCGAGAGGCTTAGCCCGAATGAACGTACCGGAGCACCTAGTGTGTGTTTACTGAACTATGTGCTGTGCTTTTGCTCCTTGTTTGTTTACATGGGTATGATATTTTGGGAGACTTAGAGGGAAATGTTTTTCGTTTATTAGTAGAAAAACGATGTACAATGGTACTCATACTTATATGACGACAGCGAAATAGCGAAAAATACAAGCAATAATGACCACACACTATAGAGTCTACGCTTTGTAACGTTACAGAATGAAATGTCCAGTTAGTAGAATTGTTCTTCAAAACACTAGTAAAGGTTCCAGTATAACTGCTTGAAGGTAATCCGTAAGAATCGAAACATTCTCGCTCGCGGTTCTTTGTGAAGTAAAACGCTACCCAGTGCGATCCCGGCTTGTCACTTGTATCCACATTGGTAATGAGCAGGGCTGGGTATGACGAAACGCATCTAGGAAGCTTGTCTGAGGGATAGACTCCTTGAAACACGCCTCGCGTATATCTGTCCTTTTTAAAAATCAGCGTTAGTTGAACTGTGTCCATAGTAATTGGTGTAATCGCTCAACACGCTTCAGTTCGCGTCAATCTCAATCACGTTTTGAAATTCAGTGTAGATGAACTGTGTTGGCCAGTGCTCGGGCAAAATGAAGCTCCACGCGAAGGTTGCCTTGTTTTATCAGCTCAAAGTGATCGACCGAGCAGTGGTCTGGGGACAAGTCAACACAGAGAGCTGTATACCCAGAACCATATTCGCTTCTATTAATTTGGTTGCCTGCATCCTGTGAAAGTTTTCCACTTCTGGAAAACAGTCTTTGAAATCCAACAATGAAATTCTGACCACCAGCCTCGTCAAATTTCAGAAACAGGAGTTTTCGAGGAATCTGTTCCCCATCCACACAGACAGTCGCTTGAGTTAGGTTGTGGTGCTTAAAGTTATAGGGATTGGATGTGTAAGTACCGTTAAACGCTTCTGTATCCACCAACACGAGTACTATACGCTTAGGAATGTGACCCAAAAAAAGGTTATCTGGAGTAAAATTGCTGAATCCTTGTGGGATGGAGAGCACTTTACAGTCGACTCGGCGAATTGTATACTTGGCGGTCGTTTGTTTTAACGCCGCTGCATGCCCCAGAATAATGCATGAGGCCACTTTTACTTTGTGAACATAGAGGATAACTTCTGTCTTAACGACTTTAAAGTTGGGAGCTGTTTCTGATGAAACCAAACAGAAAGAATTTTTGGCTCTGTTCAGTTTGATTCTTAGAAGTTTATAGACGTCTTGTTGACTCAACCAATCTTGGAATTGTTTGCGAGAAATCTTATTCTTGCCTTCCTTTTTGACCGCTCGGTATACAGCATCCAAGCCGAGAAACTTGCGGGATGATTTGGGTCGAGATAAATGCTGGCGACTTTTTTTTCTCCATCGCAAAACTCGCAGTTTTGGACGATGACTTTCCCACCGCAACAAGCTAATACGCAACAAATGCGATTAAAAATTATTTCTAATTGAAGAGAGGATGATGCCGGACAGCAAACCATTACTAGTGACTACTGCGAGGGCTGAAGCACTAATGGTTGTTCTTTCGAGGTTGATCGTTAATATAGCTGTGCTCTTACCTCACTGTAAGAGTGGGAACGAGAAAGTAGGATAATTGCTTCCATTCCTCCTCGGTTGATCTCAGCTTCCCCGCAAAAGAATTATCGTTTGTAAAGATCGAAGCTGGTATACGGGAAAATTTCTTCCCCAGTAAAGATATTTCACCCTTGGAAATGTTAATATTTTGCTATGAAGTAATAAACAAAAAAAAAACTTACAGCAAGCAAGAACTAAGTAATACCAGGAACTCATAAGGACTTGAAACGTGTAACTCGCATATGTAGGTTTTGACTGATGCTTGTAATTATTCATTTTCGCAAGTACCATATTTGGAACATGAGGAGAAAGAGAACTGACCAATCAATTTCGTGAACGACGTCACGTAATTTCACACCAAGTTCGCCCACGTGCTCAAAGAATGGCTGACAAACAGGGGGAAAACAAGCCGACAAAGCTTTCAAACGTGGGAAGGACAAAGAAAAGAAATACAGGAAATTTTTCAGGCAGCAATTGGTAATTGAAACAACATCGAACAAACCGCTGGGGTTAAAAGTAGATCAGACTGCGAAACGAAACTAGTCTAGCATTGTGTTTACGATTATCTTTCACCGTGGCACCATCAAGAAATGTTCACAAAAGGTAGGTTTTACACGGAAAATTTTTGACACCAAAATATCAAGACATGAGACAAAAATATTTAACACAGTAAAATTGAAGAGAACCGTTAAATAATACTTAAGTGTCACGTATCACACATTTTCGGTTGTTCGCTACCATAATCAAGCTAAAATATATAGATTTAGCCAAGCCTAAAAGCGGAGCTCCACATCTCTCTTTCATGCTTATTGACCCGTAAAATACAGTACATTTTAGTTGTGCAGTTTAATATTCCCCAAGAGGTGAAAAACAGCAAGGGAAAACGTGCGGACCGCTGACGAAACTGTGAGTTGGCTTATTTTTCTTCAAAGAGAAGACTTCAGCACGACTCTCACCGACAGCTCTTCTTGTAGCATTCTTTCGAAAGCTAGCTTATTAAATTCAAGAAGAGTACTTGTAAAACTACAATTGCTTAAAAAAAACCCACTTAAGTTGCTCCCGGTAGCGACTCGACAGACTTTTCCATACAAATACACATTTCTCACTGATTCCAATGCATCCCTCTGGCTGTTTAGTTCTGTTAACCATGAAACATTCCTCGAAATATATCTTGCTAAAATAAATAATATTTTCCGGGCATCAGACCGTTTACTGACAAAAATTACCCAAAAACTGTTTTCGGAAACTTTCAAGTACACGTATAATTATCAAGAGAAAATGGCACAAGTTTTTCAACCGCGAAGTATTAGTCGGGCGCTTTCAAACAAAATAGACTTAAACCGAGAAATGCTTTGCTTATAGACTCATTTTAAACAAAATAGACTTAAACCAAGAAATGCTTTGCTTATAGTTACTTAAATAAAGATTTCATTTCGATCTGTAACTAAAGGGGCACTGAAATGGCTTAGCGGTGAAAAACAAAACACGAAAACATACCACACTGAACTCACTCACTGAAACGGCGATTCTATGTTTAGTCGCTAAATTGGGACAGAAATGTCATTCACTTCAAATGAAGAAACTAATGTATAACAATATAACAACATAAGGAAGATAAAATATTCCACAACTGAACAAAAAACATAAGGAGCTTTACACTAAGACTGACAGTAAACTTAAAAATGACGACAGAGCGACTCTTCAGGTGTTGAATACTATTAAATTACGAATTAGTCAAAACAACCCAATATGCCTTGCCGAAGAATAACAACCCACATTGAAAGAAACAACACAGACTCAGTCTAGAATAGTCACGATTTCCACTTTTCGAATAAAATACACTAGAATTGCTCTAAGAAAAATATTGAAAATTACGCACAATAGAAGTTCAAAAGGAAATTGAGCGTAATTAAGTTAAGCCTAATAATATCAGATTGCTCACTAATGAAAATTCCTTTAATGAATAAATACAGAAAAAGGGACAAAAAACCTTCAAAAACATGAAATGTCATTCACATATGAAGCACTTGTTTGCCTAGGAAAGCAAACTACATTTAAATTTCCCCTCGACTGAAGTTACTCGCAAGCCGGCAAACGGGAACTACAAGGTAATTTCACAGCTATTTTAAACAAGTTCTTAAAACATTTCAAGAAAATTACCGTAATTTACTAAACATGTAAAGTCGCTCAATTAAACAATTTTTATAATGTAAATCCACAATCAAATCTGTAATTTACTTTACCACTGAACTGAAAGAAGGACTTGAAAATCTAAACGAAAGTCGCTGGGTTCTTTCCAGATCTCCTTAGCTTTGAAAAAAGCAAGTGCATGTGTCCTCGAACAAGGATTTCCTGCCTTCAAGCTCTCCAATGTCTTCTATATGCGCCATCGAGATTGAAGCAATCCTTTTCCTTTTCGTGATGAACTGTTACAAGTCTTCATTCCAAGAATGTATTACAATTATCGTATTGATAATCGGGCGCGAGGAACCAGCCGCCATATTGTTTATATCAGCTACAAGAAAATATTGCATTCCGCCTCCCCCGGTCGGGTTGTCTTGGGACTCCCCTCACCCTCCCCCAGAGTCTGTCCGGACAGAAGGACGGACGGACGGATGGACGGACGTACGCTGAAGTCAGAACCAAAATTTTTCGGATCAATGGGTTACCAAATTTGCTTACCCATGGTGCTCCGCGAGCTCTGCTAATACATAGATTTAGCCAAGCCTAAAAGCGGAGCCCCCCGTTTTGTTTGTTTGTTTGTTTGTTTGTTTATTGCTGACAGTTATTAATTTGTGAAAATACTCTCATTCAAGTCCTTAAATTAAAAAAAAAAAAGAAAAGAGAGAGAGAGAGGCGAACCCGGGTCGTCGGCGTATGTAGTCGGATATCAGTCCACTTGGCCATGAACGTTCCTTGACATTTTTCAAGTTAATTTTAATAGTTATTTCTTTCTTCGTGACAAGCTGCCTATCAGCATGAAAATGCTGGTGTTTTTCCTGGCAAAATGTGTTGGGAACGCCGTAAAAACCATGGTTGTGGACAGAAAAAACCAAAAAGCACTAGTTCTGCTATATTTGGCGTCGAAACCGCTGCGAAAAGCTGCGAACTCAAGCGGTGTGCCGACCGAGTTCGAACAGAACCGACGCAGCAAATTTGAACTTTTCGCCTGAACTTTGTCGCCTAATTTTTTTCGCCTAAATTGAACTTTTCCCCTTCCACCAAAAAGACAACTGAGTATTCTTTTGAACTTTTTTTTTTCCATGAACAAATTTGTTTATGACTTTTGTTGTCTTTGCTTGTTTTGCTACAACGCGGGTCAACATGCGATTTCGCGCCAAAAACACATGGGATTCAGCACAGGGTTTTATCCAGTGTATGAAGTGTATTGGGAACCCTGTGGTGCGGACGGACGGTCACGTGACTATTACGTCACTACCAAAATTTCTTGGCTTGATAGGTTACCAAATTTCCTTAGCAATGGAGCTCAGCTGACGCGCTAGCGCTCTGGCTGCGCTATAAAGAATTAACTGAATAAGAAAGGACGGCATTTTTTTGGCTTTATAAGCTTACTACACGAAATAACATCGTTTTACCTGCAATTGATGTAGCTCTGAGTTCAAGCAGCTCCAAATGTTCAAGTAAAGAGATTGTAATGCAAAATAAGTTGAATGTTTGATTCAGTGTTGTTTTGACACATTCCGTCCGCGGCCTCTGAACCTGTAACCACTACGTTTTGTGTTCGTTTCCACTCTCCATCATCATACTGTAGCTTTAATCCACCTTGGACAACGAATACAACAATTTTTCAGGAAACGTCAAACCTGTACCACATTTTAGAGCCAATATTTGGAAGACTTTTTCAAAAAATTATTCTCGGATGTTCCCTTCGGAGCAGTTTCATTGATCCATTCAGTTTTGCAAGGAAACGCCAAGGTTTTGGCGCCTTTTTCTTTCAGTCATGTGATCGATTATTTTCCCTTTTTTCCTAATATTTTTCTCGTTCTTTCTCGATTTTTATGGTAACTAGTGATTGTTGAATCAACTGCGCATTTGTACCGCTTATAAGTTCAATTTTCAACGGAAGCGAAATGAACTGCAGCATCGTAGACAGGAGCGAGGGGTTTCCAAATATGGTAGTTTCAAAAATGAATATTCACGAGCATTGAACGCGAGTTAGACGTTTCAACACCTTATGAGTTTCTGGTAATACCCATGGTTAACAACTGTAATGAAGACAACCTTACACTAAATGAATTCAGTTTACAAAAACGCTATTTATTACTTAAATTAAAAACAAAGCTTGTTTTGAAGTTCATTTATCACATATTCAATGTCCATTGGCCCTTCTTTCCTGACAACTGCTTCGAGACATTGCACTTTCACTGGGTCAATGTTTATGTTCTTATCTTCACGGGATTCGTCTACATGAATACCACTGGATGCAAAATCTTTCACGCTCTTACCATTGGGGCCATAGTAAAGGGCATGTAAAATTCGACTTTTGATATCTCTGTCACTCTCTTTGAGTTCCAATGACGTGAGATAAATGTTGGTCCAAGGAAAGTTAGGCAACTCGGTGAGGTACGCTTTCCACGAGTGACCAAGCGTTAATCCCAGAGCACTGCACACGCTGTCGGCAGTCTTCATCACCAACCCAAGATTAACTTTCTCTGACACGTCATTGTAATAATATATCCACGCATCTTCCTTATCCATCATTAGGCATGAGTGTTGTCTTTGACTTGGATGTTGGATGGCACAGCCATTACATCGATTCACTTTCTCTTCATGTCCATGAAAGTACATCCTTTTTACTTGAAGTCCTCAAAAAAGGTGGTAAGCGTTTAAATTACACCAAAGTAGTGCTTGTATTTCGTGGCCTCAAAAATTTGCTTTTGAGTTACCCATGGTTTTAAAAACGGATGTGGAAAGAAGAAAAAATGCTCTTTCACGTGGTAAAAGGCTCTTTACTGTAGGCCATGTACCAGTCGATGATTTTTGGCTGCCAATTTTGTCAATTTGTTATTGCAAGAAATCACACAAAATAAATATTGAATTATCTCCCAAATATTCCACTCAAGTCCAAACTGAGAAAATGACCACTCAAAATGTGTGTAATTATCTACCCTATGTGATTAGTTGTTTTTTGTTCTCGTTAAATTGTTTTGATTCTGAGAACGGGCTTTTCGCAAAGCACGGTGTGAGACCCGTAAAACCCGGTACGAGAGCTGCGAAACCAAGATCACCTCCGTACGTCTAAAACAATTATCGGATCGAAGTAAAAATAATATATTTCTGTTAATAGTTCACCTAAGGCTACTTTGTGAATTTTTTTCAGATTTTTGATACTTTCCTTATTGCACGCCTCCAGCCGATATTTATATACATCCGCTCTCATTGAGACACTTCTAACCTTTTGCATGAAGCATGGTTCAAGGGACGCCGTCAGCCGTCGGTTGTCGTACGGTCATGTGACGGCATGACCATTAAAATTGACTCACATGGGTATATATATTCTTATTTCTATGAGTGTGGTACTCTGCTTTGTGGGCCTTTAGCAAAGGAGCTCCGCTATTAGGTCTCTTGGTTTGTCGGCGGCCTTCAAGTTACATACAGTAGACGATAAAACAAAGGGGGCTGACAGAAAAACTGTTACACAAGGCAACTAAATAAGACAGAGTAATTACGTATATAAATTAATCAATCCATCAATCAGTCAATCGATTAATCAATCAATCATCAACCAATCAATCAATCAATCAATCAATCAACCAATCAATCGATCAATCAATCAATCGATCGATCAATTATTCATCAATCAATCAATCAATCAATCAATCAATCAATCAATCAATCAATCCATCCATCCATCCATCCATCCATCCATTCATCCATCCATCCGCTTCCAAATGATCTGAAATGTGAACGGTCGCTCGAATCCTTTAAAAACAAGCTCAAATCTCTGAGCCTCTGTATCTATTTTTAAATTCATATATATTTCCTATTTTTTTAAAAATTGTAATACATGAAACTTAAGGTTAGTTAGTTTAGCATTTTAAAACACTATTTGTAAATATTGCACGGCTTTTGTGTAAACCAAAGATGCTATGGTAATTTTGACAAAACCACCAGCCAGCCAGCCAGCAGTTTTTACTGAGATATGTTTTTGCTGAGATAATATGAGTTTTATAATGAGTTTTTACCGAGATGATATCGTGTACGGATTTTATGTAAAACAATTTTTAATATGTTGTATATTTAATTTGATAAAATTCCGTGGGAAAATAAAAGATTCTATCTATCAATCAATCAATCAATCAATCAATCAATCAATCAATCAATCAATCAATCAATCAGTCAATCGATCAATTAATCATCAGTCAATCAATCAATCAATCAATCAATCAATCAATCAATCAATCAATCAATCAATCAATCTTCTTTCATATTACCTTCCCGTGCAGGAATACGGAAGATTGCAGCTCCAAAGTGACACCACATGTCAGCCTTCGGATTCTTTTCCGCCCCTTTGATCTCCCGGAGCGTTACCAAAGCTTCTTTCATAAGGTTCAGCTTGTAGTTTGAGTTATTTCCGGAGTTGTACGATTCCTAGCAAAAGTGACACCATGAAAAGGATGGAATGATCTAAGAAGTGTGTAAGCACAAAAGATAACAGGGCTGCAACGGGAATCAATTCCATGTCTTTCGCGACACAGCTGTCTCGTTCTGTCTCGTTCTGCTGCAGTTGAAACAAACATGTGCATAGTTTATATATTCCTAAAATTATCCATTCCCCATGCTTAATATAGCAGAAACCACAACTAAGATGCTCCAAACGTAAACGGCATCTTAGCTTAGTTAGTAGAGCAATGCATTGGTATCGCGGAGGTCATAGGTTGGAATCCTGTTGTTTCTTGTTTAGTCTTTAACTCTTTTATCTGCTTAAATTGCTTACGTACTTATAAGACCATCTCATTCATAAAGCATACTTTCCATATATGACGTTTACATATTCATCCTCTTTAAAATTCAGAGCATTTCCGAATAACAAAAAAATGTTGTAGTTTGTTTGAATGGTGTTATGGTGCATCATTACAAGCTTTGCTATTACTTTCTTATTAAAAAAAAACTGCTGAACCTACAAGAATTATGTTACCAAAAAGTAAGTACAATACTGCGCAAAAGTATTTTTTACAATAACCGAGCGAATTCTCGCGCGCTGGTTGGCTAAAACTCGTAAAGCTGACGCAATCAGCAAAAGTTTTGTCAAACTTTTCAGCGCTCCATTCTTGATGAGGCGAGAATTGTACACAAATCTAGTAGCCTTCAATAGGCAAATCATCTAAAATTTATGGGTTAAAACTGAAGAAACCATTGCTACCTTAGAGCGAAAAGATGAGGAAGTTTGTTGAGGATTAAGCCCTGAAAATCCGCCGTGAGCGGGAATTTGTGCTGTCGATGAAATAAAGCTGGACCGTGTTTTGGCGAATTATTTTGTGAACAGTTTTCACTGGATTAAAGGTTAGTTGAGCAATTCCAATGTTCCTTGTATTTCTGGCCTATTCTTACTATAGTTTTAATTTAAGAGCCTGTGATTCTCCGAATTACAGCAATGAAATTCTGATTCTGCGGCAATTGCATCTTCCATTGACTCCTGCATTTGTTTCCTTCGTTTGAAGGTCAGTTTTGGCTTTTTGTTATTGTAAAAAACAAATTGACATCAGCTTTTTTATGCGTCTGTCCTCTTATTCATGATAAATTTCGTCATAACATTGTCAAAGTTTGTTGTAGATCCACTCGCCTGCGGCTCGTGACTCGTGGCTCTGCGAATGCTGGCTCCTAACTGGGCGGGAAAAAAAAATAATTTGTAAAATTTCGTCCAATCGGCAAACACAAAAGCACCATATTAAATGGGAACAGCAAAAGTCTCAAGTCCGCACAAACTACCAGCGCTGACTTTTTTTAGTTAATGACTTTTCTAACACCCATTTAGCTTTTGCTCATTCACATTATGTTCGGCCATGAAAAGTTCGACGTGACCTTGCATGTTCACGTATGGCTCAAAAGTTAGCATAGCCCATAAACAAAAACAAACACTGGCGCTGCAAGTCAGCTGAAATTCAGTCATTAGAGAAGTTTAAAAAGTAGTGCATGTTGTCATAGAAGCTCAAACGAAATTCCTTCCTTTTCGGGTTAGAATCACGCTCGGCTCATGGGTTGCAAACAGTAGTATGATACTTTCCATTGGTACCAACTTTCCGGTGACTTGCGTCCCCAGTTAAGCACGATAATTGTTCTCTGTGCGTTAAACCTTCGTTCGCTTGTACACTCCTTCGTTCGTTTGATTCCTCGTTTGCTCAATCGTTCGGTTGCTCGTCCGTTCAAAAAAAAATTGTTCGTTGGTTCGTTGGTTCGTTGTTTGTATTCTATTTAACCAGGCACAGCATTCGCAGAGCCGTTAAGAAATGATAACGTTTATTTCCAAACGGCTACGACTCAGATAAGGCTCAGTGTCCAAGGGTATTTTCGTTACAGCACCAATACCTTACCCTGCATGTGCCTACCTTATTGTTAGCCTAATAATTAAATGACATGAACATTCAACAACAGCGTTCCCAGACGGATTGAAATGATTTTGGAAATTATAGCAACAACAACAACAACAACAACAACAACAACAATAATAATAATAATAATAATAATAATAATAATAATAATAATAAACGTGATCATTTTGTGCTTAGTTACATTTAAAGAGGATGTAAAGTAAACATTATCTTAATCCATGCATTAAACATATCGCAAGCTTTACAGAAACATTGTTAAAGGTCCTTGATGCAATTGCTGAAGTGAGTTAAAGAGAGTGTTCCAGGCACGCCAAAATGCAAATGTGCTTGAAAGGCAATTTCAATGTTTGCTAAAGAGTATACCTGTGGTCCATATTCCTTGGCAGGTATCAGTCGGTACTGTGTATGCGATTCCGGTAACACTACACCATCCTTGTCTTTCACTTTTTTCACTTTTAGTTTACACTCCCTGGGAAGATTGCTGACGTCAATATAGTAGCAGATTCTGGTTTCCTTGGTTTGGACATTCAACAGTCTTCCAAAAGCCTAAAATGAAAGCCGTATTTGTAAGTTTTTGGAACACTCACAAGAACTTCAACTTACAAATATGTACAACGAAAATTAGGGGGAAAAAACATTTTTGACTTACCAACTCATCTGCAGGGTGAAGTTTTGAGTCGAAAATGTTGTAAGTTTAGATCATTAACAATTTCCCAGATCACTAATTCTCAAGCTAAAACTCAGCAAACATTTCTTGCCATGTAAAATCTAGAATAAATCATATTTGTAAATCTCATTTTTTTTTTCCCGAAGCAATGTTGTTGTTACTGCAATAAAATATTTACAGCAGGAAAGCAGTTTAAGGAGTTACGGTTTTAACTAATTTAGCAAAATAATACATTAAACAGGATAAGGCGTGTCTCACCTGAATTTCTCAAACTCATTAATTATGCATGAAATAATAACCAATTGCCTGGCCCCATTTGGGTCACATGGATGCCCCTTTACACCTCAGTAAAGAACAGATAAAATCAAGCGTGTTTGGATATCCAAACACACGTAGTGGGATAACCAAACAGGTGTGTTTGGAAATCAGTTAGCAAAAACAGTGCAGTGCTTGAACAAATGTTATTACCTTCCATGATAAATTATTGTTTGCAGTTAGCATTTACGTTGCATTTCAGTTCATGAGGTTTACGTTTACAGAGCCCTGATTCGTGAACATTGCCTAACACTGTGGACAATTTTTGTCGATTTGTACCTGAGACTTGCTGGGAAAGCTCCAACTGTTCTTCAAGTCGCACTCGGTGAAGGCAATCTTTGAATTCATGCGCTTCCCGGCTTGATAAGAGCAAATTTTATTACTCGCTTCACTTACCGCTTCCTGATTTAACTTCCTGAAATTTACTTTTAGGCCTGCCGAGGGCTAGTAAGGATTTTTGTCTCTACTACTTTTTGGCAAACGAAACAGGATGATTCCGAAGGTAGTTCTGTCACGATTGAAAAGGACGCCAATGCAAATATTAGCATTGCCATAAATGGTTTGCGAAAAAACGTGGCATTTTTGCCGGCATTGCAAACAACCAACTACGTGCTAATCACAAGCTTCTGCTCACAAAAGCAAACAAATCTTACTTGTTAGTAAAGTGTTGATTATCCATTGTTTATTATGCGCGTTTAGATTTTCTCTCTTGATATTTTGTCCTCTTACTACAGAAAAAATATATGAGAGGTTTTATCATCGTCGTCGTCGTCGTCATCATCATCATCATCATCATCATCATCATCATCATCATCATCATCATCCTCATTTTTTATTTAGCTGCTAAAAACATAAACACATCAATTTCGGTTCGGTGTTACGAATCTAATAAAGTCATATTTTATGATGCCACTTTTATCAAAGACTACGGTGGGTCTGGAATCTGTCTTAGGTCGTTTGTACCAGTGGCATCGAACTGGCACCGTGGTATTCAGTTGATGCGGTTCTATCGGTTTAGTTCATCTAACTTACTCAAATCTGCATGACGCACTAAAGCTCAGCAAGAAACTTTTAAACGTCGTTGCTTTTGAACTAATCGAAAAAAAAACATTATAAAACCTTAAAAACTAGAAATTAGCTTTTGTGCCAGTTTGAGGAGTACCTTTACCTCAATTTATGTGGGCGTTTGAAATTCATCTGGTGAGATCAAGGTAAGATATTTTAAGCGACCTTTGCCTTCTGTCCGATCCCATGACCTTTGTAGCACGCTTTTGTGGCTTAGATACACTTTTGTTATGCATTTAACTTCGGTGTCTTCAGGTTCAGAACCCTTGTTTAATAAGAGAGAAAAGAGACCCAACATAATGGGTGCAATTGCATTCAGTGTTGGGTTTAGTGTTACTATTATAACTGAAGGTTCACTTAACAAGTTCCGGCATCCAGAGAATGATAAAAGTAGATGGTTCATTAACTTGTATTCTTTTAAGGACCAAAAAGTCCAAACTGGCGTTTCCTTGTGGGAGAACAAACATTACAAACCAGGAGGAATAAAATCGCACCGATTAATGCTTTTTTTTAGAATCGCTTTTTATATTCGGTCATTTCGCTTGCAGATTAAAAATACTTCCCTAACCGTATTATTGTAAACTAGCATTCTCATAACAATATTATACACAGATAGAAAAAATCCAGTGATGTCATTGAACCATTTCTTAAAAATTAAATCAAAGTGCGGAAACAATTTAATGCGAACACTGGGCCAGAGCATTAACATGCGAAAGTAGGTTGGATTTTTACTTTTTTCTTATGAGAACACTCGACCATATCGTTAACATGTGCGAATCGTTCTGCTTTTACTTTGTAACGAAAACACTGGGCCAAATCATTAAATTGCGAAAATTCAACAGGCTAAAAAGGTAAAAACCTTGTGAAGACACATTCTGAGATGCTTCGCCTTTAGTCTCTTTTTCAAAGCGAGGCTTGGTGTAAAACATTCCATAAAAAGGTTTATAGTCATGTACACTGATCTCCTCATGAAAGGCTGTGCACTAGGACCACCCTCCCTTCAATAAAAAGAGGTTAAACAAAGACCTGATCCTAACTAGAACGAAAAAGCAAGAGAGAGAGAGAGAACAGAACAGAACATAACACTTTATTTATACACGGAATTTCTTCAATTACAGCGAATTGTTTTCCGAGAAAGCCGTGTTAAAAACTACTACATTGATAATTAAATATGTACTATATACAAATATCTACATAGAAATAAGCTACAAGACAGACAGAGAGAGAGAGAGAGAGAGAGAGAGAGAGAGAGAGAGAGAGAGAGAGAGAGAGAGAGAGAGAGCCAGAGGAAAGGGCACTTTTGTAACGAAAAAAGGGAACTTTCGTAACGAAAAAAGGGAACTTTTGTAACGTCGGGAACTTTTGTAACGAAGAAAGGGAACTTTTGTAACGATTAATGGGGAACTTTTGCAACGACAGGGAACTTTGGTAACGGCAAGGAACTTTTGTAACGTAGAAACAGGGAACTTTAGCAACGAGTGTAGGGACAGTGTCGCACAGTCACCTCTTTAATCAACCTAGAAAAACGGGGATTGTTCCAATACTCAAATCTCTTTGTTGATTTCGTTAAAATACATAGTTACAACCTTCTGTTTACGATTTCTTAACAAAACAAGCTGGATCACCTTCAGCGTCCGTACGGAATTTAAGCGGCAAAATTCCACACGTTTGTCCGCACTATTTACCAACCATTTTTTTTTTAATTTTTGCCAAGCCTAACCTGTCAAAAATATGACAAAATGTTTTTTTCATGCAGGCAGAATTCATGTACATTATACCTACTAAGGAGCTTTATCCCTTTTCCGGACAAAAAAAAAATTCCAATCTTTTTCCAGGTCGGATAACCTGAAATGACTGGTATACTGCATTTAGTTGAAACTGCGACTACGACATCTGTTGGAACTCAACGAACACATAAACCCTCAATTTAAACTATCTTTTAGTCAATTTTTTGCTCTAAAAGCAAGATGCAATGAACGGTCATTTTACATAAGAAAAGAACCGTCTTGGTCCAACAAATGTAGTGTTGTTACACAAAAATCAAACCTGAAAATAAGGAAAATTAAAAGGGTTTGGGTTGTTACAAGAATTAAAAGAACATCATATAATTAGTAAACACAAAGAACAAGCGAGCTGGTTTAGGTATCACTAGGTGTCAGTGGATTCTGTGGAAGGGAGAAAGCCTTCTGACATGCCATGAAAAATAATACAACACTTAAGAAAAGGCAAGACCAAGAAGTGAAATTTAAGATTTGTGATTGTTACGGGCCGGTGATAGGTCGGAAAAGAAATAACACAAACGTCTACCTGTTTTCTATCTCACACCAACTGTATCTAAGACATGCGACGTTTATGTATAAAAATGTTTGAACGGTCTAGTTCCTGTGTACTTCCAGAGCTTGTTTACCTTGAGGTGTAGTATTCACAGCCTTAACACCTGGCGTAATAATTAGTGGCAGGTCCCAAGTGCAGGGATACCCTCGCACAAGATGCCTCGCAATTTGATTTATGTGCACGTTAGTTTTTTTTTTCATGTAAATCAAATTTTTCTTATTAGAATTTTAATGTTTTTCTTCACTGTAATTATAAGTTATTATAGTCAAGAAACGTTGCAAATTGGTTTTCAAAATCCTCAGGAGAAAATCAATAAATGTACTTGTAATTTTATTCTATCCTGCGTTCGGGTAAGGCAGTGTTCACCTTGCGCTCTTATTGCGTAGGCCCACAAATTGCTATGGAACTTCAGCGTTCATGTGGCATAAAATAGACGTTTATCCAATCTCAACGACGCTTTTCATCTCAGCAACCTATTAATTCAAAAGATGAAGGATAAAAGACTTCTTGGAACTTATGGCCAGCTAACAAGTTAAGTGGCTCCTATAAGGTTCTTAAGTGACTTTCCTTAGTAATTTGTAACTAATCACTTCCCTACCCTGCGTGTAACTAAATAGGCAAGGACTTTTCTTGGTCGCCTATGTAACGGTATAGATCGGGTAACAGTCTTACAGCTTATGGCTTTAAGCCCTATTTAGCTTGGGAGTTGGGGAGAACAAAGTGCCCACGCTCAATTTGAACGCTAAAAGCTTTGTAATATGCAAGCAAAAGCCACCAAACTGTGTTACTTTCCCTAAAATTTCTCTAGAAACAATTTGGTGTGACATGTCTTTGTCCATCCAATTTGGTGTTGCCATGGCAACCATATTTTGACAGGTGCTTTTTCACAATTTTAAGTTTTACCGTCCTAAATGAAAAAATTTATTTCCACTTCGCTAACTTTTACATTTTACACCATTTGAGTCTTCTTATGTTGCTTTTCAATGGTTATTGTCCAATGTTAATGGTTTCTCAAGGTTTTGGAAAAAGCAAGGAATTACGTCAGGTGACGTCATCAAATGTTGTTATTGGACCTCAAAGGAAACGTTTTGGGACACCTACATCACCCTCGACATTTTCTTGTCAAGGCTTTAATACTCTCGGAGTTGGATTCAATTTTTGTCCTCACAATTCTTAACCTCGGACGTACAAGGGATGGGTGGGGGGTTGGGGGTTGCCAGCCCCCAGAAGGTTTTTCTTGAATTTTTCTAATATGATTCTTCATCAGCACCTGCCATTTTCAGTAGCTGTACGCATATACCTTAGACACATGTTGACCTAATTTTGGTGAGAATCGTTTACTACGGTTACGAGATATGACGTCATAAGTAGCAGGTGGTCAAGCCATTTTTGAGTAAAAATGCGTGTTGTTAGGTGATAAAAGATAAAGAAGCAAAGTGCTTAATTATGTCATATTCTACTTGTGTAGCTACTTGTGTGGCGTCACAGGCCCCCAGCAACGCCACAACCCATAAAATATATCTCATCTTGTAGAGCACATCACAGACTAAAGGCAAAATCTTTCCAAAACATGGTAACATATAAGAAACCCAAGAGAGGTTCCATCACCCCCTCCTCCCATTGTACCACGCTGGGGGTATGACTTTTCTCGTGCGTCCGAGGGTCACGACTTCGCTCGAAAAAAGCTTCAGCTAAAGGGGGAGAAATGGAAAATTTTAAACTTAATTGTGCTATATGTTACATTTTAAGATCGTTTTGATCATTCATTTATTGGTTTGAATTACTTTTAGGCCACTTTTGGTGGTTTTCAGAGGTTTTGACAAGAACATGAAATCTTAGATGACGGATTCAAGATGGCCGCCATTTTGGCAATAATGACGTATAACCCACATCATGTGACGTCATCAGGTCATGTTAAGAACTTCAAAAGAAAGATTTTTGGACGTGCTGTCGAAGTTTCGTTGTCGTAGCTTAAACTTTCTTGGAGTTAAGAAGGTGGCATTTTGTGCCTCCTCCAAGCTCTGGAACAAAAAAAGCCCAAGCTGAATAGGATTAAGAATGGACCCTGTAACAGTTAAAAGTGGAATTTTTAGCAACTTTTAACTGTTACTGCCGTTTATTTGAACAGATTATATTAAATGGCAAGAAATAACTTGAAAATACCGTTCACCACTACCATGTACATAAATAGTTAAAAAAATTAAAGCCACTTACATTGAGACCCCATTTGGAACCTCTAGCTAATTAAGCGCAATAATATACAAAGATATCAATCAAGGGTAAGTTAAAAACATTAAAGAAGTCAAATGAAAGCAGAGAAGTATGTACAAAGTACCCTGCAGACCAGTAAATATTTCAAAAGGTTGTCCTCTAACTTTGCGCTACAAATCAGACCGCGTGAAGGCTTGCACTACAAGTGTAGTGGGTGATACTTAATCATCATCATCTTGTTTATCATTCTTTTGTTCATCTTCTTTTTACTTGAAGTAAAAGGTACACGTTCTTCATAAATACTTTTACTACTAAATGCACTCCTCTGCAATATTTTATTTAAAGTTGTCCCGGAGCTACGCCCTCTTTCTTGTACGACAAAACGATGGTTGTCTCGGGTACTGTATAAAACTTCACCGTTTTGTGCATTGCTTTGGAAATGTTTCTAAGCAACAGAATAGCTCACAGGCAGTCAGTTGTATATTACACAATTAGTATTACTCGTTTTTACTATAATTCAGCGATGCATTGAGTCGTATATACAATTCCTGCAACCATACACCCTTACCGCCATTACCGCGAAAAGCGCCAAAGTAGAATAAATACATTTTCACAGCTCTAACTCCTCTTCCTTTTTTAGGACAAAGTTCAATTTTTGGTCAACAATTTCTCTCATACTAAAGTTTAATTTGATTGCATTAAACTTCACAATCTCTCAAGAAATTATTGTGAAACCACCTTCTGGAACTTCTAGCAAATAGGGAACTTTTGTAACATCGCCGCTTTTTTGACATTAGTAACTTGAAATCTCCATAAAAAAATAAGGATTTATCCGATTCACTCCAAGTTTTCTTTGTTGCATTGGCAAAAGATAGCTTCAACTTCCCCTAAAATTATAGCGCGATTGACCGACTTAAATTGTCAAACTCATTTGTTTAAATTCGTGATGTAAAAAATGGGCTTTTTCCGAATCGTGATTCTTTTCATGGACATGAAAAGTCAAACACATACACGGCAGATTTTTGTGAGCCAAAATAACTCAGATTTAAAGTGCTGTGGTAATTGAGAGAATCGTTTGGCACATAAATGGTAAGGCAATAGCTACAATTTAGCACAGAAATGGATTTTATTGCTTTTAAACAAACAGTTACCACAACATAGGGCACTTTCGTAACCTCTCGAGGACACATCAGAGCCTAATACATGCAGATTTGTGTGGTATTAACTGACTACTTGCATGCAGTGGGTTTACAGCAGTAGGTATTCCCATGATTTTATTTAGTTTTTTCTGCAAAGATCTAAGCATAGCTATCATCAAGAGAGACAAAAGTTACAAAAGTGCCCGACTTTTCTTCTGGAGAGAGAGAGAGAGAGAGAGAGAGAGAGAGAGAGAGAGAGAGCAATTCAGAACCAACGCCAACATGGAAATCTCATGTTTACGAAGATTAACACTAGAACGAAGGCGGTGACCAGCGATAAAAGGACAGTTGTATTCTCATTGTCATGGAAAGGAGGGTCTTTTATGACGACTTTCTGCTTTTGTTCAATTAAGTACAGTAAAAGAATTGCCGCCTTGTTAATGTCAATACAATATATAGTTTTTTTTAACCGTTTAAACAAACACTTAAAGAGTCCATATGAAATGTGGGATGTGTTTAAGTTTCTCTTTCTTGAAGTTGTTAATAGCCATGCACCAGTCTGTCAGGCAAAGAAAAGTACGAAGTAATTGCTCGCCCTGGATAGATTCGGAACTTATGCGGAAAATGAGGCAAAGAGATTACCTCTAAAAGACCGCTGTTAAAACGAATAACGAGCTAGACTGGCTGAATTACACAAATACTAGAAACAAAGTTAACATCACAATTAGAGCTGCAAGATCTAATTATTTCAATAATGGCATTCAAGAAAATAGCGGTAATGCAAGATAAACTTGGAAACTAATAAACAGTACGTTAGATCGTAATACTAACTAAAGCCAACATTGATTAACAAGCTTTCCAGTGGGGGTCAATCATATACTGATAAAAAAAGAGATTGCAAATAAAATGAATCTACATTTCTGCTCACTGGGAGAAAAATTGGCCAAGAACATTCCAGTTACAGGTGCTCCCCCAGAACAATACATAAACAAGAGGGCATCTACACAGTTTGCGTTTATTCCTGTGACAGAAGAACACGTATACCATGTAATATCGAAATTAAACACACCCAAAAGTTGTGGACTAGAAAAAATCTCTTAAGCTTCTTGAGCTCGCCAGCCCATACATTTCAGAAATTATCTGCGATATTATTAACCAAAGCTTTGACACGGGAATATTTCCTGACGTCTGGAAAAAGGCCAAAGTTTATCCTGTGTATAAAGCGGATGCAAGAGACGTAGCTGACAACTACAAGCCGATATCAATATTGACGGCAATCTCGAAGGTAATCGAGAGGGTATTGCACACGCAAGTCCTTGAATTTTTCACTGAAAACAATTTACTCTCAAAATTTCAGTCTGGATTTCGAGGTATGCATTCAACCTGTACGGTACTATTTGCTACGAATTTATGGCCTAGAAACATGGACGAAGGCCTAATAACCGGTAACGTCTTCACTGATCTTAAAAAGGCCTTCGACACCGTAGTTCACCCAACACTAGTACTTTTGAGCAAGTTGAATTACTACGGTATTCAGCGCAAATCGCTAAACTGGTTTGAGTCATACCTCGCAAACAAACGTCAACAGTGTTAGGTTAACGGTGTTTTGTCCAATGAGGGAGGGATATATAAGTTGTGTTGTCCCACAGGGATCAATATTAGGCCCATTAATGTTTTAAATATATGTCAATGACTTTCCAATTGCCTGTAGCATTCTACCCCTGGTATGTTTGCAGATGATACCTATATAACAGTACCCGGTAGAAGTAACAGCGATATTGAACCTAAGCTAAAGAGCGACCTAAAAGCCATAGAGAAATGGTTAGAAATCAATAAACTTAGCTGCAACACTTCGAAAACAAGTTATATGACAGTTGGGTCTAGACAAAACATCACTCACGAGAGCCTATACGAAACCTATAGAAAAGAAAACTACTACAAAATTGCTGGGTGTACAGATTGATGAGACTATGTCATGGGATAATCGGATATCTCACGTCATGACAAAAGTCCAAAATGGCTTGCGTATGCTATATAAAATTAGATCCCTTACAAACGACTTAAGAACATTGAACTCTGTTTATTGATCACTATTGCAGCCGTACTTCGACAATTGTAGCCTTGTGTGGGGTAAAGGCTCAAAAACGTGTGTAGATCAACTGCAGAAACCCCAAAATAGAGCAGCACGCATCATTACAAAAGCAGACTACTCAATAAGCTAGGTCACGCGATAGACTAGAAGAGCATAATTGGCCAACACTGCATGATAGGCAGACAATATCATGATGAATATCAGCCATGATGTATAAAGCTTATCATGGGACCGTACCTAAGCACTTAGCTGAGCTTTTTCGTCTGACCTCTGAGGTGCACAATTACAACCTCAGAGGCAGTAACTTCGGCATGCAGTCGCCCAAACCTAAAGCTAACTCGTTAAAAAAGATGTTTTGTTTATCGCGGGACAACAGCATGGAGTGCACTTCCGAACTATGTCAGAGATTTGAAAACATTAAATGGTTTCAAAGTTAGATTAGATTAGATTTTTTTTAATAGTTAATATAATAAGGTATCCAAATATTGGATAATAAAAGTCTAAGTCATTGTAAAGCAGTTATTATTTATAAGCATTTTCGTTTTTTATGTTAGATTAAAACGGAATTCGGCTAATTTGAAAACCAATTATATAACGAAAATTATTTATACCGTGTATAAAGTTAATTTGATTTCAAAGAGAATGTATCACTCACGTCAGCGATGTCGCACGAAGGAAGAAAGACTTGCTTCACCATCTTAATGCAGAAAACTCAAGGGAAATTTTACATTACGCATGCACTTAATTTATTAAAAATTGGAGTTTCACTGAATTATTATTACGTTTTTCTTTGCTCGATGCTTAAAAGCATGTCAGGGCGAAGTAATACGATTCCCCTAAAAACGACTATGTGGGGGGGGCTTAGGTATGCGCTGATGAGGGCGATTCCGTGAGATATTTAAAAAACAGCTGTTACCGAGCACAACGATACTAAAAATATGTTTTTTTTTTGTCTTCTTCTTTTAGGTCCTGGCCAAACAGAGTCACCAGAAGGCGCAAGTGTGTTTACGATGGATTACGAAAATCTTTTGTTAATTTGATCAAGCTCAGATTTGCTCGCAGACTGGTGCAACCTTTTTCATCATTTGGCTATTCAACGCAAGTCGACACGTGTTTTCAGTATAATAATTGTTTCCTTTGTTTTGGTTACAACGGCTGCACTGAAGTATATTCTTGGCAAACTGCTGTCATATGAAACCTACTTGTGGTCCCGTTTGGCCACCTATCGGAAGTCGTTTGCACAAGTTGGCATTTCCAAACTTATGATATCTTGTGAATCTGTCTGGCCTCGGCTTAACAAATACGCTCACAGGTCAAACTCTGGGGTAGTATTCCCGCAATCATCAAAACCGAAAGTAATGTTATTTGGTTTGTACTTGGACAATTGCTGATGACCAAAACCAACTTTTACTGACCTTTTTAATATTGCTTTGTATTTTACTTGTACCAGGCGCTGCAAGTTGTGTTCTGGGAAGGTGTTCGGCCTAGAAATGATAAGATTGTTCAGTTAATATAGAATGCCCAAGGGCCAAGAAGCAAGTTTCTTTTTTCCAAAAGAAAAAAAAAACCTTTCCACTCGAAACTGTTCTAGGGACCGAAACTGAGGTGTACATCATGCGATTGCTTTTAAAAACAATTGATATGAGTAGAAAGTACAAAAAGTTTTAAAGTAGATTTATCATCATCATCATCATCATCATCATCACCATCATCATCATCACCATCATCATCATCACTATCATCATCGTCATCATCATCACTATTTGCACTACAAAAACGACACAACATTTACTCTTTGTTTTGTTTGGCATCTCTGAAAGGTAAATGCAGTAGAGATTACAACTAGGCCCAGAAAGCGAAGTTCTCGTCGATCCTATCTGATCCCTTACACAAAGTTTGGCGTAACTTCTCATTACCGTTGTCAGTTATGTGTAGATCTAGGGACGAAAGAAAAACTTGCATGTGTGTATCTTGAAGTGGTCAATACCCACATCGCGTAATTTTTCAGAAAATGAGCATGATGCCTGTCGCTATTAAAGCATGGTAAGGAGATTTAATAGAGCTATTTGTGTTGGGTAAAATGTACGCGTGTAACGTACCAGGGAGAATAGACCACTCCATACTTTTTTCTCCAACATATCAACCTGCTTTCGTCGATTGACTTGATATCGTTGTAGCCTTTCAAAATCTTCCTTCTCCTCTTCTGACATTTCCGCTAAAGAAGATTTCAGGTCTCTGACTCTATTAAACAAGTCGATGTGTTGTGCCCGAAGCCCAAGGTAAGCAAAAACGAAGAACTCTCTCTTTAGTTCGTCGCTACATTTACAAGCCTCCGTGGCCAAAGCCTGTGTCTCGCTGTACAGCTCCTGTAGAACTTCGCTCAGCCTTTTCAAAAGATCCAATTTAACTTGCGTTTTCAACTGATCTTGTTTTACTTCTGGAACATCTAAGGGAGATGTCACATAGGTGTAGAGTCGTTCGCTGAGGCTTTTCAACTTTAAGCTGATGCGATTTTCTCCAGCTGCTTCTTCTGTTTCTTTTGAAGCAACTAAACCCTTAGCCAGATCCTAGAGTGACGATTAAAGAAGTAAATCGGTAAGAATAAAAACTGCCCATGCAATAGTTGGTCTAGTAGCACATGCAACAGTTAGCGAACTTTGTTTGTTCTACGTTACAAGACCCTACGTAACACATTATTTTATTTTAATGAGAACACTGGGCCATATCGTCATTATGTGTGAATCGATTTGCTTCTAATTTGGCTTCTGCTTTTGCAATGAGAACACTCTCGTAGATCAATAACATGCGAAAATCGTTTTGCTTTTTACTTTGTTTTTGTAGTGAGAAAACTCGGCAGATCATTGATATGCAAAAATAATGTTGTTTTTTTTTTGTTTTGTTTTTTTTTTTACTTTGTTTTTCCTATCAAAATGCGAGGCCATATCATTGACTTGAGAGAATCGGATTGAACGATTCACACTTTTTAACAAACATTCCTGAACGGTTTTAACTTTTGGTAAGGCAAAAGAATTCTTTCTTGCTGATTTAAGGGGCCTGTATTATGTGCGTTAATTTTGCCCTATTCTAGCGAATACAGGCAATACGCTAATGCCAAGTTTAAGAAGACGACTCGCTCACGTTTGAGTCTGGAGGATGGTTAAGATTTTACAAGCAGCAAAGAGCTTTTGGAAATACTGTATAAAGGTTTTATAGTCATATAAAACTCGGGACCACCCTTGCTTCAATAAGAAGAGGCTAAACGAACACCTGATCCTTACTAAAACGAAAAAGCAAGGGGAAAAAGAAAATAAAAAACATTTTGTCACTCACGCACCAACGCCAGCATGGAAATTTCACGTTTATGAAGATTAAAACTAGGAATGAAGGAGGCAGTCCGGCGAAAAAAGGGTCATTTGTGTTCTCATTACCACAGAAAGGAGGGTCTTTCATCACCGGACTTTCTGCTCTTGTTCCATTAAGTACAGTAAAACCCATTTTTTTTAAAATAAAAATTGAAGAAATGCTGTCTTTTCAAATGCCAATATACTACGGTTTTCAGTTCAGTAAGGCACGAGAGAAGTTTGGTCACAACAATCTGCTTTAAGCTTGAAGAGCAGTTCGGTAGATCGCATGTTAGCACGAAAGATGGAAAGCATTGAAGACACTACAAGGGATTTAGAAAACGCGAAAGCGCTAAAAGAAAATTATGAGCAGGAACTATCTCGAGCGGTTCTTCACAATTCTGGAACCCTGTCGGTATGTGAAAAATGACACCTAAAGTTAGGTCATACTAGACGAAATTGTGATGGCGATGACTGTACATCGGTCGTGCTTTGTGGCATGGTGGATAAACATCCTACAGGAAAAGCAACGCGACGAAGTCTATCTCAAAAAATGATAAAGTGCGAGACCCAACTCGAAATATTCAAACCGACTATCAAAACATACGTTTCAAATGGGATAAAGAACTGGGCGCGCCTAACAAATACGTCACTTTGTTGCAGAAAAAATGCAATGGAAAACTGCCTCCCAGGCACAGTGTCACCACCTTGCTGAACGAAGCTGTGCGCGAACACGAAATAAAAACAGTAACCGCACAGCGCGGAGAAAAAGGTGTCTACCTAAAGAAACGAAGTTTAGGGGAGGCGTATGGAATAAAATTTCCAAGACGGAGCTCTATAGCAACATGTACTACTTCAGCTCCATCTACAGCAACAAGCACTGCTTCATCTCCATTATTAGTATCTCAAACGGAGCTCGAAAACTTCAAGCTAGCGGTACGTTTACAGGACGAATGGAACCGCGAGGATGAGTTAATAAGCTGTAAGCCTCTACCCTCAAGTGTCGTGGATAGAAACCAGTCTGATGACATTTACATGTTTGTACCGAATGAAGGTCGCGTAGCTCCATCGTTTGAAAAC
The DNA here is from genome assembly GCA_964017195.1 of Siderastrea radians. Lineage (NCBI taxonomy): Eukaryota > Metazoa > Cnidaria > Anthozoa > Scleractinia > Rhizangiidae > Siderastrea > Siderastrea radians. Next base: position 18,582,642 of record OZ024900.1, read on the forward strand.
AAAGAACAGCTGGAGGCAGCGACTGTCCTTGTTGAACTTCAAGCTCTGGCAAAGACTGTGTGGCTGAAGCTCTTTGCATGCTTATATCTAGGCGTATTTCCGTTGCTGCCCTGTTTAAAGTTCATATTTACTGCTGTTTTAAAAACACACTTTGCGGTTTTCTTCGCTACGTTTGTTCATGTTTGCATGAGTCATTTAGACGGCTCGTCTGGCCGTGTTCATTTTGCAATCACGAGACTCCATATACAAAGGCAACTGAATCCACAGTATTAAAAGAGGTGCATGTTCTGTTCAGGTTTTCCAACTCCAAAAATGTTAAAATACGTTTACCAGATTTTGTTGCCGTGGTGGGATTGGATTGTCGCGCGCCAAAGTACTATTTTTAGCACCTCGCTGACAAGCTGTCTTGTTATTATTCCCGCGAATAAATGCCGGCTTGGTAGACTAAATGATCCCACAAACGCTTCTTGTAAGTAAAAAGGAACTAATCTCACTCATTTTTTAATCTAGTCCTCAAAAAGCTCAACTTGCCGCGTGCAGTCAGTTTTACTTTTAGTAATAGTTATGTAGCAAGTCATATTTTTGCTGGCAGACATGATGGTGCCAATCATTATTGGACCACTACAAAATGTCCCACCGCATTTTTGCAACAAACAAACTGACTTTTTAAATTTACCCATGAACTTCCATTGGTTGTCTTTTCTAGTACATTGTCTAAAAGGGGAAACCAGAAATAACCTTTACTTTGTTTACAACGTTAGTGAAAAGTAGTTTAAATAAACAAGGTTTGAGTTATTTTACATAAAATTGTTTGATGTACCTCCGCTCCTGACTTACATGATTTCGAAAGAACAAGAATCGAATTAAAAATTTTCAGCAACAATTCATAACTGTGGCTTTTTGTGCAGCGAAAATACACTTACGCGAGGAATTCCGCTGCGTAGCCAGTTTATAAAATATTTCATCATAAAATGTACTGAGTTACAACGCAGTCTGCAATGTCGGTTTCAACCAATCGCAGACACACCACGATTCATCTTCAAGAGTACATCTGCTAGTAGCAGAACGTAACTGCTGTAAATATAGTGAAGGAATATCTAAACATTGATGTACAAGTATGTTTGAAACATTCTTGCATGTTGTCTGAAGTGATGTTCTTCACAGCCACGTGGACTGCCGCAAGTTCAATGTTTTCGTTCGTGTGTTACCAAAGCTCATAACACATAACAGATCTCATTTTGATAGAAACGAGTTCAACTGGATTGAAATCTGGAGAGTAAGTTGGTGTATAAACGAGCGAGTTCAATGTTACGATCACCTAACCATTCCTGTGGTGCTTCACCACCAGCGAAATGGTGAGTGGGGCAGTTGTCCATGACAACAATGTCTCCCACTTTAAGGTGAGGTCTTCCTGTCTCAATGTTGGCTGCAGTCCCCGCTTCACCAAAGAACTGAAGAAAGTTGATGGCATCAGATGCACCCTGTACTATGTTCATATATTCTACACCATTCAGTCCGGCAAGAAAATTTATTGTTATGTTGGGTGAATCATGGTAATGCATGAACTCTACGCACCTTTCGCCAACAGGAGCGTGTCCATACAATCGTTTTCCGTGAAACGGCAGTTTTAGTCCACATTCATCAAAAAAACTTCAGGTTCTAGGGATTTTGCGCATGAAGGTGGTCAATAAACGTTTGCGTGTACGCCATGTTTTACCCTGTGTTAATATCTCCTCCATTCCTGATTTTTTTTATCGACTATTGATGCTCGAAGATCGTGAGGAAGTGCCAGACCATTCACATAGGTTCTTTCCATGTTTACGGACTGTTTGGCGCGCTTTTTTTGAATGATGACGTGATCGATTCATGCAGTTGCCCTTGGAAACGCAGCAAGTTGCCCTTGACAACATGGTCATTTGAAGGTTAAAACTTTGTGACCAAACGTCTCTCGTGCCTCACTCAACTGAAAATCGTAGTGATACCTACTTTCTTTCTTCTTTTACCGGTAACTCATACATACTCGGTTAAAGAGAATGTCTCACACACGCCAGCAATGTCGAACGAAAGCAGAAACACCTGCTTCCATCTTAATGCTGAAAACTCAAGGGACATTTTACGTTACGCATGCAGTTAATTTATTGAAAATGGTGTTTCACTGAATTACCATTACGTTTTTCTTGTTCTATGCTTAAAAGCATGAAAGGGCGAAGTAACACTGGCGACATTATCGTGCAAGTTGTCGCACAACGATGATGCGTTGCAAGTCAGTTTGTCTGTGGCATGTACTACCTTAACCTCCACGCAGACGGCTTTAGGTAATACAACTCCCCTAAAAACATTTATGTGGGAGGCTTGGTATGCGCTGATGAATGACTCGACTCCGTGAGATATTTGAAAAGTATCTGTTACCGACGAAGAGCTCATCGATACTAAAAAATATTTGTCTTCTTCTTTTAGGTCGTGGCCAAACAGTCGCCAAAAGACGCAACTACACTTACGATGAAATTCCGAAAATCTTTCGTTAAATTGATTCGCTCGGAAATTGGCGCAATCTTTTTCACCATTTGGCCATTCAACGCAAGTCGACACATGTGTTCAGTATTGCTTCCTTTGTTTTGGTTACAGAGGCTGCACTGAAGTATATTCTTGGCAAACTGCTGTCATCTGAGCCCTACTTGTGGTCCCGTTTGGCCACCTACAGGGTTCTATCTGGGATTTATTGTTTAGGGGAGAAGTCCCTCGTGGTAAGTTCGGATATCATTTGCACAAGTTGGCAATTCCAAACTTGCAATCGCTTGTGACTCCGTTTAGCATGGGCTTAACAACTAAGCTCACAAAGTCAAACTTGGGGGTAGTATTCCAATCATCAAAACCGGAAGTAATGTTATTTGGTTTGTACTTGGACAATTGCTGATGACCAAAACAAACTTTTACTGACCTTTTTGATATTGCTTGGTTTTTTACTTGCACGAGGCGCTACAAGTTGTGTTCTGGGAAGGTGTTCGGCCTAGAAATGATAAGATTATTCAGTTAATATAGAATGCACAGGAGCCAGGAAGCAAGTTCCTTTTTCCGAAAGAAAAAGAAAACCTTTTCACTCGAAACTGTTCTAGAGACCATAACTGAGATGTACATCGCTTATAAGAGTAGAAAGTAGATAAAGATATATTTATCATCACCATCATCATCATCATCATCATCATCATCATCATCATCATCATCATCATCATCATCATCACCATCATCAGCATCATGATTTCTGCTACAAAAACGACAGAACATTTACTCTTTGTTTTGTTTGGCATCTCCAAAAGGTAAACACAGTATAGATTACAACTAGGCTTAGAAAACAAAGTTTTCGTCGATTCTATCCGATCCCTCATATAAAGTTTGGGGTGACCTCCCATAGCTCTTGTCAGTTATGTGTAGACCTAGGCACGAAAGAAAAACTTGCACACGTGTGTCTGAAGTGGTCAATACCCACATCGTATAATTCTCCGGAAAATAACCATGATGCCTGTCACTATTGAGGCATGGTATTGGTGTTGGGTAAAATGCACGTGCTTAACGTACCAGGGGGAATAGACCTCTGTACACTTTCTCCAACATATCGACCTGCTTCCGTCGATTGACTTGATATCCTTGCAGCCTTTCCAAATCCTTCTTCTCCTCTTCTGACAGTTCTGCTAAAGCAGATTTCAGGCCTCTGACTCTGTTAAACAAGTCATTGTGTTGCGCCCGGAGTCCAAAGTAAGCAAAGTCGAAAAACTCTCTCTTTAGTTCCTCGCTACATTTACAAGCCTCCATGGCCATGGCCTGTGTCTCGCTGTACAGCTCCTGTAGAGTTTCGCTGAGCCTTGTCAAAAGATCCAATTTAACTGGCGTTTTCAACTGATCTTGATTTACTTCTGGAACCTCCAAGAGAGAGGTCACATACGTGTAGAGTCGTGCGTTGAGACTTTTCAATTTTAAGCTGATGCGATGTTCTCTAGCCGCTTCTTCTGTTTCCTTTGAATCATCTACATCATTAGCCAGATCCTAGAGTGACGATTAAAGAAGCAAATCGGTAAGAATAAAACTGTTCATGCAATAGTTGGTCTAGTAGCACATGCAACAGTTAGCGAACTTTATTGGTTTTACGTTATTTGACCCTACGTAACACAGGTATGGCGCACTGTTGTATTTCGCGGTCGGATTTTTGCTATTGACAATTTGCCCTGTTCTAGCTCTTAGAAAGTTAGAGTGAGAAAACTGATAGGCAAATAGAAGTGCGCCCACAAAAGTCGTGAGGATTGAGTGAAGATGGGCAAACTACTTAAAGGGGCTTAAGCCCATTAAATTTACGAATAAACTCTGTTTGTTTGTTTTTGTTTAATATTATTATTATTATTATTATTATTATTATTATTATTATTATTATTATTTAATGAGAACACTGGGCTATATCGTCATTATGTGTGAATCGTTTTGCTATTTACTTTGCCTTTTTAATGAGAACACTCGACCAAATTAATAACATGCGAAAATCGTTTTGCTTTTCACTTTGCTTTTGTGGTGAAAACACCGGGGAGATCATTAACATGCCAAAATCGTCGTTATTTTTAATTTGTTTTTCCTATGAGAACACTGGGGCATATTGTTGACATGTGAGAATCGGATTAAACGATTCACACTTTTACCAAACTTTCATTAACGGTTTTCGCTTTTGGTTTAGGGAAAAGAATGCCTGGGTAAGACTAATCTACGGAACTGCAGACCACGCTAGAGAAATGACTGTTTTTATTGCTGCTACTCGACTCAACTACTACTGATTCGAATAATCACTAGTAGCGATTACGTTAATTTATTTTTATTTAACGGTGAAAATCCACTGAATTCCCTGTTCCAGTTAAGCCTCCGGAATTTTCCCATTTTTTGTATTCGCCCACCAGAGACACCCAAAATCGACCCTGAAATCCTACGGTTATTGCATGCTGGCAAGCCAAAATAGTATCCGTAGCAGGAAAAGCTAACCCACAGTATTATTATATCATCTTCCAACAGTTATTTAGCGCTGTCAGATTTGAAGGTAATTTGAACCTGAATTGTTTATCGAATTTTCAATATTATAACCTGCGGCGATGTTGTGTCACGTCAAAGTTTAGGTCAAATTCGTGGGCCAAAAAGTCAATCGGGTACATGTATTTACCTACGAAAACTATTATTGAACCAAAAAGTATCAGTCCATGTTAGCTTTTATCGTAAAACTAGCTTGGGCAAATAAATCGAAAACTTTCGAGAGCGTCGTGAAAACAAGGCACTTGAGCTAATCGATTGGCATTTTGACCTTTCGTCCTGCGAGTGTTACGAAAAACATCAATCCAGAAAAGTTCGACTGTGGGTTTTAACTTCCGTAAAATAGTCTCTTGAGAAGGAACAGGGAACGGGGAATCTCTAAAATAGGGAATCTCTAAAATGGGGAATCTCTTAAATGGGGAATCTCTAAAATGGGGAATCTCTAAAATAGGGAATCTCTAAAACGGGGAATCTCTAAAATAGGGAATCTCTAAAGTGGGGAATCTCTAAAATGGGGAATCTCTAAAATAGGGAATCTCTAAAACGGGGAATCTCTAAAATAGGGAATCTCTAAAGTGGGGAATCTCTAAGATAGGGAATCTCTAAAATAGGGAATCTCTGAAAGGGGGAATCTCTAAAATAGGGAATCGCTAAAGCGGGGAATCTCTAAAATGGCGAATCTCTTAAATGGGGAATCTCTAAAATGGGGAATCTCTAAAATAGGGAATCTCTAAAACGGGGAATCTCTAAAATAGGGAATCTCTAAAGTGGGGAATCTCTAAAATGGGGAATCTCTAAAATAGGGAATCTCTAAAACGGGGAATCTCTAAAATAGGGAATCTCTAAAGTGGGGAATCTCTAAGATAGGAAATCTCTAAAATAGGGAATCTCTGAAAGGGGGAATCTCTAAAATAGGGAATCGCTAAAGCGGGGAATCTCTAAAATGGGGAATCTCTAAACTAGGGAATCTGTAAAACGGGGAATCTCTAAAATAGGGAATCCTTAAAACGGGGAATCTCTAGAATAGGGAATCTCTAAAACGGGTAATGCCTAAAATGGGGAATCTCTAAAATAGGGAATCTTCAGCGGTCCTTTCGAAACTCAGCTCAGCGGGGTCAAAAGGTCAAGTTCGTGGGGTATGAATGGTGCGACCACCAGCACTTTGTTGGTTTCTCGTTTTAACGGTTCTCTGGTTGTCGATGTATTTATGATTGCCGGAAGTAAAATTAGCGAATATCAGTTGGGTTTTGATGTTCAGTTCGGTCAGTTCGCTTTATATTGAAAGGCGTAGTAATTATTTATGTCCGCGGGGCTTATGGAATTTCGCAAAACTTATTTCCCTCGAAACATCTGGATGTATAAAGTAACCCTTTTACCGCAATTTGTTAACTCTGTTGAATTTGCAACACTAAGTTGATTATCAACTTGACTTTCCATCAATTGCAAACTTTCTGCCATACTTTCCACGGCGGGTAATTTTCTTCTTAACTGAGCATTTCACTTGCACGCCGATCCAGAACCCGGGATCCAGAACAACTTACGCCGTACTGGTGAGTTCTAAGAAGAGCGAAACAGCTGTCTACGGCTGCAACCCAGCCCTATTGAAGTTCTATCAGTGTCGTGTTGATGTCTTGCAAAGTCAAATCTTTCTACGTAGTCAGATCAGCCTTGTTGCTATGTTTGTCATTACAGATTTTTGCTGGTAGTCTTCCTGGAGTGTTTACGATCTATACTCGTCGGCCTTCATTTTTGTTTAACAGAGCCTATGCAGCCGTTATTTGGGTCGTCACGAAGGAGCGTTGCGTGGGAGAGTTGAAAACACTGACCCCCAGTCCGCGGACTACCCTATGGACTACTCCACGGACTACCCTACGGACTACTCCGCGGACTACTCCACGGACTACTCTACGGACTACCCCTACGGACTACCCTAAATAATCAACCAAATTTTCTTTTACGGGGGAAAGAGATACAAGAAACCTACCTGCGCTAGCTACGCGATTATGAACAGCCGCCATCTTGCTTTTCGCCCGTTTCCTCGACCCAGTCTTTTTTCAGTCTTGGCCGATTCTTCACCGGCCACCAGCTGATCGGTAAGTGTTAAGTGAATATTTTATATTTAACACAAAGCAAAAATCTCGTGACGAAAATTAAACTTTAGAACAGCTCTATTTATAATTGTTGTTATTGTTAAATTGAATTGTCTTATAACCATTAGTTGTGATCACACGAGTAAGTGTTAGCTGGCATGTGTACCAGATAACAGTTCGAGGCTAAGTAACATCTTGCACTGTAATTTTAGCTCATATTTCATAAAATCAGTCAATCAATGACCAAAACACCCACGGTAGGAGACGGAGCCAATTTTGGAAGTCGCCATGTTTGAAGTCAGCTCCTGAATCTCTTACGTAGAGGATCGAGATGTACTGGGCACGAAGTTAGGTTGCAATAAGAAGGACTGGGTCGAGGAAAAGGGCAAAAATCAAGATGGCGGCTGTTCATGATCGTGTAGCTAGCGCAGGTAGGTTTCTTGTATCTCTTTTCCCCGTAAAAGAAAATTTGGTTGATTTATTTAGGGTAGTCCGTAGGGGTAGTCCGTAGAGTAGTCCGTGGAGTAGTCCGCGGAGTAGTCCGTAGGGTAGTCCGTGGAGTAGTCCATAGGGTAGTCCGCGGACTGGGGGTCAGTGTTTTCAACTCTCCCGCGTTGCGTGATTACCCAAATGCATAGGAGACTACATTGATCAGTTTCCAAAAACTAGAAATTGTGGTACCGGTGCACGTGCAATACTTCTAATTTCCGACATCGCTTGCGTGCAGACATGAATTATATTATTCCTTCCCATAATTCGTGTATGTACGCAGGCTACGTACGTGAAATTAACTTCCGTTTCTTTTTCGTTTTAGTCCTTTTTCGTTTTGTTTGGTTCCATTCGATTCCGTGTTCGCAGTTACCATAAACAAATTACAGTCTCTTCACAAATTGATGGAAGCGCTGCTTAAAGGTCCGAACTTGATTTGGGAAGTTGCCTTTTGCTTTAGGCTTCAGGTAATCGAACGAGACGATCTGCTCAAGTAAGCCAAACAGGCTCTGGCGTTTACAATAAATACGTTTTTCACATGCATATGTAAGATGCTACCCTGGCTCCACGGGCCCGTTGAGTATAGATCAGATAGATAAGCAGGGGTATATCAGCCGCATCACAGCGGTTGGAGGTAATTCAACTCTGAAATTCTCAACCCATTTGTTTCCCTGCCGACAATCGTAGTTAGTATCGATCTCAGACGTTTTTTGAGGGGAAATTTTTTGGCCCCCTTCATGGGCCATTGATTTCACTCCGCGCGTTTGAAAAGAATGACCACGTGATCACAAGTTCAATGACTATAAGCTGAACCTAAGATCTGTAAACTTAAAAATGCGATGAATGAATGAACTCGCAATCATCAGAAAATCAAATGCTCTCAATAACGCCGTTCCTGAAATAAAAGGTCGCCCTTGAGGAAAAATTCAGGAAAAGTGTTATCTGAGGCCAAGAAATGTGACGGCGAGTAAACATTCATTCACCGAAAGTTGAGCGTTGCTGATCTTTGCCGATCTTGCGAACCATAAACTTGTGGTCACGTGGTTATTTTTTTTCAAACCGCGGAGTGAAATCAATAGTCCGTGAAGGGAGCTAAAAAGACCCTTCTTCACGGGCATCTGAGGTCCGATCGTACTGTACATCGACAGCTAACCTGCCAGCCATGAAAACCAGAAACCTACAAAGTGATCGAGATCAATCATTCATAGAACGCGACCTTGAGCTTTTTACCCCGCTAAGCAGAGCTTCTAAAGAACCGATGCTATGATTTGAAGGTTTGCCATATCAGAGATTTCCCATTTTAGAGATTCCTTATTTCAGAGATTCCCCGTTTTAGAGATTCCCTATTTTAGAGATTCCCCATTTTAGAGATTCCCTATTTTAGAGATTCCCTATTTTTGAGCTTCCCCGTTCCCCGTTCCCCGTTCCCCGTTCCCCGTCCCCTGTTCCTTGATGCCCCGTTCTCTATTTTAGAGATAGCCATTTTCGACCAGTCAACCTCACCCTTTTTGTTCGTTTCGGACATCTGATTGATTCACACAATTTGTTCCACTTACATAAATAGTGAACAAAACACAAAGGCGACCAAAAAAGCAATGGCTGCATTGTGCAAGTTTAAACTTGTTCCAACCTGCCCCAACCTGCCCCAACCTGCCCCTGCTTGCCACAGCCTGCCCCAACTTGCCCCAACCTGCCCTAACTTGCGCCTGCTTGCTCAGGTATATATGTCTCTGCTTGTTCATTATTCTTAATTAAGTTTACAAATTTAAGCTGATATATGGCGTTGGTGCGATTATGCTCAACCTTGCCCGAACAAGTCTATAAGGGACTCGAAAAGTCTAAAAATCTGCTATATTGACTCTGTTTCGTGCTGTTTAAGAATTAAAACACTAAACCAAACGTTTTGCAAATTAAATAGCGACAAAAGCATAGATGGCAAATATAGAAGAATGTTTCTGTTGAACAAGCTGTAGAAAGGAACAGTAATTCTTAATAGGAACCATTTTACATAAATAAGAACTCATGGTTAGGAACAAACTGTTCCATTTCATTCAAACAGGAACCATTAATGGGAAGAATAGTTCCTCCAATGAATAAAACGGAACCAATTTTCAAAGCAGGAACATTGATAGAAACGAACAAACGTTCCTTTACAAGAAAAGGAACGTAAGTAATTGGGAACTAAAGCTCCTCGCGCCAACATAAAGGAACAGCCACTCTAAAAGGGAACGCATTAATAGGAGCAATTGTTCCTTTAGTGAATAAAAAGGACCAAAATTATAAAAGAGGAACAATACCATTGGGAACACTTGTTCCTAAGCCACTCATTTAGGAACAAAAGGTTGCTTTCAATGTTAAAAATTCGGAACAAAAGGTTCTTTTTAGCTCTGAATGAACACCTTGTTCCTATTTTTTACAAAAATTTGCTCCTTTTGATGCTAAAAGGACCACTCCAAATAGGAACAATCATCCCTTAATGGGAACGCTCCCAGAGCAAAAATGGGAACAGTGCAAAAAAATAAAAGTAAATTAAAAAGACATTTAAAGGATGAAGAAAACATGCCAAAGTATCTTATGAATCTCTATGCTGAATACATACAACAGCCAAAATTTGATGGATAAAATCATGCTAGAACATGTTCAAATGTGGAAGTGAAAATTTTGGGAAACGTAGAAGAAAGAAAGAAAGAAAGAAGAGAGAGAGAGAGAGAGAGAGAGAGAGAGAGAGAGAGAGAGAGAGAGAGAGAGAGAGAGAGAGAGAGAGAGAGAGAGAGAGAGAGAGAGAGAGAGAGAGAGAGAGAGAGAGACAGAGAGAGAGAGAGAGACAGAGACAGAGAGAGAGAGAGACAGAGAGAGAGAGAGAGAAAGAAAGAAAGAAAGAAAGAAAGAAAGAAAGAAAGAGAGATCGTTTCCCAAAATTCTTGTTCCCTTACAAACTTTAAGGAACTTCATTACTGCAATAAGCCATAAGATTCTGGTTTAAATGCTGTTTTCTAATAAGGCGGATGGTAAACATGAGATTTTGACGGTTTCTGAGTAAAAGCGAACTAGCATCCCCTTTTTCAAAGTATAAGTTGGCAGTTTGTCATCTGAGGTAACGGAACGCAATAAAGGGGCCCAAATGTTCCTCTAGAATGTCAAGACGGGTCACAAGAAAGACGAACGCTTTCAAAGTGAACATATGTTCATGTTTTCGTAGCTAGAAAAATTTTCCTCTATTAAAGACAACTGCGAAGCGAAGAACTGGAACGCGTGGGTCTAATATACGATTACCTGCGATAGAGTTTGAAGGGTACTCTGAAATATGGAAGGCTTGTCTCTTGTCTATTTGAAGTGTACCCATTCAAGACTGGAAGTTCTGTCTCCGTGGATCCCTCTATTCGTCTATCTAAAACTTTTTTTTACCGAAATCACGCTGGCAATCATATACTTCGGCTTTGTTATTTCATCACTCTGAAATATAAAATGCTTATTCCTTGTCGATTTAACTGTATCTATTCCAGACTGGAAGTACTGTCTCCGTGGATCCGCTTATCCGTCCACGTAATAAACTTTTATCGGGGCTAGGTTGGTAATCAGATTTTTTTTCAGATGGACGGAACCACGGATTCACGGATTTCTCCTCTTAAAGCTCTATAATGTTGAATCCGTAGATCCGTCATTTTGAAATAAAAAATGCATATTCCTTGCCAATTTAAAATGTATGTATTCAAGACTGGAAGTACTGTCTCCGTGGATCCGCTTATCTGTCCATGTAATAAACTTTTATCAAAGCTATGTTGGAAATAAGATCTTTTATCATTTTTTTTTTCAGATGAACGGAAGGGCGGATTCACGGATTTCTTCCCTTAAAGCTCTATAATGTTGAATCCGTCACACCGACTTTGCCGGATTCAACATTATAGAGCTTTAAGGGAAGAAATCCGTGAATCCGCCCTTCCGTTCATCTGAAAAAAAAAATGATAAAAAATCTTATTTCCAACATAGCTTTGATAAAAGTTTATTACATGGACAGATAAGCGGATCCACGGAGACAGTACTTCCAGTCTTGAATACATACATTTTAAATTGACAAGGAATATGCACTTTTTATTTCAAAATGACGGATCTACGGATTCAAAATTATAGAGCTTTAAGGGGAGAAATCCGTGAATCCGTGGTTCCGTCCATCTGAAAAAAAATCTGATTACCAACCTAGCCCCGATAAAATTTATTTCATGGACGGATAAGCGGATCCAACGAGACAGTACTTCCAGTCTTGAATAGATACAGTTAAATCGACAAGGAATAAGCATTTTATATTTCAGAGTGACGGAATAAAAGAAATTCTTTGACATGACGAATCAGCGGACTGACGGATTCCTCATTATTCTTTACGTAATAAACCCAACAAAGCTTTATTGTCAACTTTCGACTCCAGAGAGAACGGATCGACACATTTTTAATTACAGCGAATTTTCAATAAGACAATGCCATCATCAAGCTAGAAGATTGTCATGGAAACAATGTTCTCATAATCAAGAAATCCTGCTCGACAGCTTAACAGCAAAGCAATCAAAGACGCTGTGCCCCAAAATACGAAGTCGTTTATCCGTCGTGACTGCAACATGTCTATGGAGAGTCCAAAGAAAAGATCTGACAGAGGCGTGGAAGCTAGTTTGCAAGAAGAGAGAAGAATGTAAGTAATGCATGTAAGGAAAGGAAAGGAAAACGTCAACCTTGATTAAAAGAAAGTCACTTTTCGAGTGCAACTTTGCTTACTTTATTTCAACTATCTCTTACACGATAAAGGGTGCGTCGGGTCGGTCCCATATTTTATTAGACGAGTTTTGGCACATTCGTTTGTTTCTAAACATTATGTCAAGCTATAGCTGCATTTTCATTCCAGCCCTTTTCTTGAGAGAGTCCGCCGTTCTTCCGTCTTGAAATTTGAGATCGGGATCCCTCAGAATTGCCGTCCACTGCCCAAACCCGTGCCGATCGATTCCCTTCTTGAGAAAATCGTCCTCGTCTGCCGTGAATTTCAACACCCGACGATAATTTCTTTGAACTCGCAATTGGTTTGTGGGCGGGGAATCCTTTTCTTTAGGGGGCGCGCTCTTTGTTTCTGCCGTTTCCACTGGAGCTGCAAGACTTGAAGTTGAGCCGCTAAACCTCGTTTGCGCTTCCCTATCCACCTCCGAGCCTTTCGTGCCTTGCAGCTTTTGTAGACACTCGTGAGCTTTGACAGCAACTTCACGCGATCTTTGCTTTTGATAGTGAACTTTTGCAACGGCAGAACTGTGTTTTTGGTCTTCGGACAAAATTTGTTGCTCCTTGCTTGTGAGCAGATTGAGGCTTTGCGTCTCGACAATTTGACGATAGCGCGTCGGATGAATGAATTTTCCGATTCCATCAAACACTAGTTTACTCATGAAGTCGCCCAATTTGCTGTGCTGGCCTCCATTTCTCGTGACCAGAACGAACTCGTACTGGGGTTTTAGCAATGGCCTTACGAAATTTATGTAGCTATCGAGCATCTGCATGCTTGCATCGGTCAGAATTAAGGAGTCAAATCCATATTTGCTAGCAGTCTTGAACTTTTTCTGGTCGATGAATCCCCCGTTCTCCTTAGCTGTTCTGACCATGTCAACTGTCAAATACTGATAAGTCATAGGCCGAGATCCCTTCACCTTGATGAACAAATACACTGCGACAAATTTCGTGGCAAATGTTAAGTCCGAAGGATTAACTTGACCTGGAATAGTTTTGCACGTCTTCACAGTGTTCTCGTAACGAGGCAAGTGAAATGTCACCACTTCTAACAGTTCTTCCATGGTTGCCCAGTGCCCCCTAGCATCCAAAGTTTCAATGTCTAGATCTTGTGTCCACTGTAGTCTCATCATCTTTGCCACCGTCTTGCGCGCTCGTTTAAGGTACAACTCCGTTGAGGACAAATTTCGAAGAACTGTGTCTGATGCGCCGTTTATTTTTCTGAAGTCGATTAATTCGGAGATCGCATCTATGTAGCCCAATCGGCCACCGTGTCCGAGTTTGCATTCACCTTGCAAGTAGTCGATAAACTTGAACAACAGACTATGAGAACACAGGCTAAAGTTCAGCACTTCAAAAGTCAATTCCTCTTCATCTTCGCAGCAAAATTTGAGAAATTTAAAGCATCTCTTGGCTATCTGCTGAGCTGCACGATCTTTCTTGCAACCCCAACCACTTCCAGTCAACCATTTCGTGAATAACTCGCCAATTTGGCTGGAAACTGAAAACGAAGGCATTACCCTGGCAGTTTGTTTTGTGATTTCATCCGATGTATCATCATCGGCAAGTTCTTTGGTACTTGAAACGTCGGATTTTTCGTCAAAGAAAAAGAACCAACTGTGCTTGGTGTTCACATGTTTCCTGCAACCATGTTGACTTTTAAATCCATCGTGATCACACGCTTGTATTGGACAGTGATAAAAGCTATCTGTTTCTTCTTTTTCCAAGTGAAGCCGTTTTGGTTTTGGTGATGAGCCATCAATTTTCGACCAGTCAACCTTACCCTTTTTGTTCATGTCGAACATCTGAGTGATTCACACAATTTGTTCCACTTACATAAATAGTGAACAAAACACAAAGGCGACAAAAAAACAATGGCTGCATTGTGCAAATTTAAACTTGCCCCAACCTGCCCCAACTTGCCCCTTCTTGCTCAGGCATGTGTCTGCTTGCCACTGTTCATTATTCTTAAGTAAGTTTACAAATTTAAGGTTATATATGGCGTTGGCGCGATTATATTCAACCTTGCCCGGGCAAGTCTATAAGGGCCTCGAAAAGTCTTTAAAAATCTGCTATATTGACTCTGTTTCGTGCTGTTTAAGAATTAAAACACTAAACCAAACGTTTTGCAAATTAAATAGCGACAAAAGCATAAATGGCAAGAATAGAAGAATGTTTCTGTTGAACGAGCTGTAGAAAGGAACAGTCATTCTTAATAGGAACCATTTTACATAAATCGAAACTAATGGTTAGGAACAAACTGTTCCACGTGCCAATAAAAAGGGACATTTCGTTCAAAACGGAACCGTTAATGGGAACAATTGTTCCTCAAGTGAATAAAAAGGAACCAATTTTTCAAAGCAGGAACAATGTTAGAAAGGAACAAACGTTCCTTTACAAAAAAAGGAACGTATTTAATTGGGAACCAAAGTTTCTCGTGTCAGCATAAAGGAACAGCCACTCTAAAAGGGAACGCATTAATAGGAGCAATTGTTCCTATAGCGATTAAAAAGGACCAAAATGATAAAAGAGGAACAATACCACTGGGAACACCTGTTCCTACGTCACTCATTTAGGAACAAAAAGTTCCTTTCAATGTTAAAAATTCGGAACAAAAGGTTCTTTTTAGCTCTAAATGAACACTTTGTTCCTATTTTTAACAGCAATTTGTTCCTTTTGATCTTAAAAGGACCACTCCAAAGAGGAACAATCATCTCTTAATCGGAACGTTCCCAAAGCAAAAATGGGAACAGTGCTAAAAAAATAAAAGTAAGTTAAAAACCCACTTAAAGGATGAATAAAACATGCCAAAGCATCTTATGACTCTCTATACTGAACAGATACAACAGCCAAAATTTGATTGATAAAATCCTGCTAGAACATGTTCAAATTTGGAAGTAAAAATTTTGGGAAACGTAGAAGAGAGAAAGAAAGAAAGAACAGGAGATGACTAAATATTTACCCTTGGTCATAACTTTTCTTTCATCTTACCACTTTTTCCTTGATAAGCCTCCTAGCGCGTGCTCGTTGCCTCTCATAACCCGCCATTATATACCCTTCTTCATCCCTCCTCATTGAGTTAATGTTTGCTCCAGACTTCTGCTCAATTTGCTCTAGCACTTGACGACGCCTGCCAGTGACAATTTTTTTCATGTTTTTTGGGACTCCTACAAACTCATCGCCTTCTTCCTCTATATCTTGCTCCTTAATACTGCTGTAATCTAGTCTGGAAAGCAATAATAAATAAAGTTGTAAAAGGACTACCAGACTTTAAATGGCCCATCAGAATCCGGATGGCCTCGGTACCAGATTCTGTGGTAATGGCGCCTAGCCCGGAAGCCTTTAAGGACTGGCTGTGGCACCAATCATGGCCACTGACCAAACCCTACGTTTGTATTAAAAGTACCTGCACCGAAGCCCACAACAGTCTTCACCAAGAAGGAGGTGGGCTTTTCAGGAAAGAAGAAGAAAAAGGTTAGCCAAGAAAGCTATATGAAAATTTGGTTACCATGGTAACGTAAAAATGATAAGTATGTACATGCTAAACCAAATTATTCCAAGATAAATTTCAGGAAAAGTCAACAAGTTTGGTAGCTTTAGCTAATGCATATTAAATCAGTGATAAACGTCTTAAGGACGTTCGCGCCCAAAATCTTCCCACGTTCAGATTTTTTCCAAACTTTTGCTGCCAGAAAAGCAAAAACAATTGGGGGGGTAACCATGCTCGCTTCGGAGATAAAGCGTATTGGAAACGTTGTGTTGTTAGAATCTTTAATTTGGTTATATAAGGCGAAATCGGCTTTCTTGCTACAAGGAATAAATTAAGTTACGTGGAGATCTCTAGATCATGCTCATTTATTGATTTCATCACAAATAGGCCTATGTAGTACTTTTCGCAGATAGTATGAATTCTTCAGGTAAACTTAGCCTCACAGAAGGATAATTGTAAGTCATATATACTTGCATTCGTAGAAAAATTCGTTCAGATTTTTTTTCTGTTTTTGGACAAAATGCAGAAAACCAGGAAACGAAGTTCTTTTATCGAGAAAAAAGAATGGGGATACCGTGCATTTAAGAGAGTTAAGCACGTTTATAGATATAAAAAACCCACAACCACTGTATTTGCCTAAATTTCTTACTCAGCGCCACACAAAGAAACAGTTAAATGAACATTTAACTCATCTGGCGTATAGTAAATCAAACTTTAGGACCAGTTTAGAGTTCTTATGGAGGATTTTTCGCGATTGCTTGAATCAATCTGAGATCAGCCGCGTTAGAAATGCACGATACGTAGGCGATCAAACAGCGTAGCAAGACATAAAGTGCCTCAAATAGTTCGGATTGCCTGCCTGTGATAAAAAGCAAGTAGAGTTTTCCTCCCAGTTTAGACAAATAGAAATATTAATCCTTAAACCACGCCTGGGACATCCAAACGCGCCTCATGCATGAACGATCATGGAATGAAGATTGCATTCTTCGCATGCGCATTCCCTTTCTTAATTGAATTAGACGTATTCTTGTAGATAGATTGAAAGATAACGATTTTTTTCGATTAACGAAATCGATTCTTGGAAAGTTCACACGTTACATCAGAAATCGTCAACATGGTGCACTCGGAAGAAGTTCTAATCAGTTACTTCAGGGATGTCATCTGTTATCAATGATCTTTTCCTCCACAAGAAAATGGTTGAGTCGTAGCGTGGACTGAATAGTGTAGAACGATTTTCAGTATGAACAGCTTTTTTTTGCACTTGTCACTCTCGTGTTCCGTTAAATATCTGAGCCCAATCGAGCATTGAAAAGGTTGACGTTTTCGTTCCGTGCATTAGAAGGCAAAGGTTTACTAGGATCGTAAAAGCCCCCAAGCGAATTTCTTGCCATTTGGAGTAAAGAAACCTGAACTTAAGTTCCCATCATGTGCAAACCTATGTACACCGCGGCGAAATAAAATGGTGGCGTTTGGTATTTATATTCCGATTAAGCCACGAAAGCTTCAGCCAAAGAATAAGTTGCCTTGTTAAAATAAGTGACTCCTTTGGATTTTCTTTCTAAGGATTTTTGTTGTCGATTTTCTCTTTACGGGTTATTTTTGTTGGCTTTATGTTCTCGCGATTTTTTGCGCCGGGCTTGAAAACAATAAAAATCTCACGCGTGACATTGGGGCGACCTTAAAACGCAGAATGGCGGAATGACGGAACAGCGGAAAATCACCCCGAATCCTAAAACGTGGAACCGCAGAAAATCACCCATAATCCTAAAAGGCGGAATGGCGGAAAATCGCCCATAATCCTAAAACGCGGAACGTTAAAAATAAGAGCAAGCTAATAAATCCCTGAAAGTAACGACCCTCCGAAAGTAACGACGCCCCCAATAGTAGCGACCCCCAAGTTGATTCAATGCTTATCATCGACAGATAGATGGAAAACTGTAACATGGGTTGCACCCAAAGAATAAAGACGGCAATGCGGTGATTTAAAGACATTGATAAACAAGATATCTGTACATGCATACCCAGAGTTCACACATTCGTACTGCCAAAAATTCACAGTTTTTATGTCCTGGCATTTTTTTCATTACGTTGTCTGAAACCCCGAGTAAAGCAGAGTATGTAACGTATAAATTACATTCCGCAGTTATTACACAACTCATGCCGCATGCCATTCCGCAAACTCATGCCTTCTTTTACACCGAGTGATACAGTGATACAAGACACGAAATGTAATTTGATCGCACTGTCAACGACGCCACAGAATTGACAGCTAGCCAGAATACACCACGTGCAGATGAGATTGATTATGCCGCAGCAGCTATTGTAGTTTCGAGAAATATAGTCTGATCTTGTCTCGTATGGCTTTTAAATTGCCCTCCCTAAATGGGAGGGTGAGTTCCGACAAATCTCTTGAGAAGGTTTACCGCTATTTGATTGGAACCATTTAAAAGACAAAGAGGATGTAATAGGCCAAGGGTTTCAGGGTCCCATGGCACACCCCCACCCTAAAATTTATAGAGTACCCCCCCCGGGATTCTTCACACAAAATTTAGGAAATTTGATATTTGAGGCATTTGAAGGTGTTCGACGCTCCGACTAAGACATGAGTACCAAAGAAGAGAGATAAGTATGGCAATTAATTCGACACTTTGAAAAGGGAGAAGAACATGTATGTTCATGGCATGCAATGCATTGCCATTTTGAGCCAAATGATTGACTTGTAGCCTGCATAACAGGCGTTATTTTAATAACTGAGCGCAAGGACGAGTGTTCACGCCATTAACGCCATTTGGCTTAGCGTGACTGCTTATCGTCACGATGAATCTCGCGAAAGCGAATCAGTGCCATCTATTTTTGTTTTCCGCGTTTTAGGATTATGGGTGATTTTCTACCATTCCGCGTTTTAGGATTATGGGTGATTTTCCGCGGTTCCGCCGTTCCGTCACTCCGCCATTCCGCCATTCCACCATTCCACCATTCCAAAAATTGACCTAATTTAATACGGTAGCTTTCAGTCGGAAAGTTTGAATTATTATTACGATGTCACAAGAAAAATTTCGAATAACTGAATTGATGTTTCGAATATAGAGTCCAAGTTTCAAAGAATCGCTAAATTTTACGAAGAATGAAATCGAAGAATGAACTAATCGATGAATAATTGAAGTTGAGCGTTCATGCGTTCATGCGTGAAGCGCGTTGACTGCAAACACAGTGAATACCGCGCGCTCTGCTTTTATAAACTCGAGCAGCATACCATTCCCGGATCCTCGGAAGATTTCAACAAGGGAAAACCTAGTTACTCTAAGAGGAAAGACTCTGTAAGCATCTAGCTGTCAACGTCTAGCTATACAAGGCCTTTTGCAACTTCTTATTAACGCACAGAGATCTAGAGCCTCGCTGTATCGTGTGGGTTGTTTAAATAATAATAAAAAAAGTAATAACCTGGATTGTCTTGGAACAGGCCAGGGAATGTCAAGTTTTAACACCCAATAAGAAAGCAAGAAAAACACTAAATGTAGTTCTTTAGTACAACAGTTATACTTTTGTTACTGGATGGCGTGACTTTACTTTTTACTAATTACATCAGCGAAGACGAGTCGTTAAAATAATTTATTCACAGACGCTTCGTGTCTTTCAGCCAAGATGAAAACTGTTCGAAGGATCAAAACAGTATTAAAACTCAGAAGAAAAGCCCTACGTCACTAGTTGGGTATTAGACAGCCTATGTGACCCTATATTAAATCGTGACGTTCATGTGAAAACAACAAATCAGCAGATTTCTGTGAGCAAAGCCAGACAACTCGAACAGACGGGAATTAAACGAGCGGTAATTTAACCTTAAACAAATGCTCGGTCTGTTTGCACAAACGTACAGTTACTAACAACTTGACTAGTATTCAATGGGGAAAATAACATCCCTCGACTGAATTGAACTTGAACATGCTGTCAAAATCTATTTGCGATTTGCATCTCTCGATATTAAATTGTACTCAAAACGGATTACCCGTAAAGGGGTTGGCAAAAACAAACGGCTAATGAAAAGTTGTCTTGCTTGGTGCAGTGACTTGAATCAGGATATGGTGACATCTTAACACGGTTATCTTAACTATGTAAGTGCAATCTCTTCTCTAAATAACAAATTCGCTAGCTTAGGAGACTGGCGAGATCTGCATTGACTGATGCATCTTTTAACTAAAAGATGACTTACCGCTCACGTCGTGGATCACAACCCCCACTGGCCATAGTCTTCTGACGTTAAATGTATTGAAGTTTCAGTGTTTCTTTCGTTTGATGCTGTTTTTGTGGATAGGAAACGATTAAAGGGGAAATCGACAACCAATGACCTGAGAAACCGAGGTTCCGAGAGAGTGTTGTCGTTATGGCCTTCCAGGAATGCCAAGTATCCTGCGCCACCGATGGATCATATTCCGTCTGCGGCGTTAGCTAGTGAAAGAGCGGCCTGGTGCAAGCTCGCGCTTTATTAAACAAAAGGGATACTTTGTGCTTTCTTTGTCCGTGGAACCTGTTCATAGATAAGACCAAGTTCATACATAAGATCAATAGATAAGATAGAGCATTTTACACTAACTGTGAGAATTTTCGTGCACTGACTGGCTCTTGCATATTATCAATGAGTGTACGGACCATAAAATTAGAAGACGTTCATATGTAACGCAATCCTGTCTGGGGCCGTTGTGCCTTGCCGGTTCTTAAATTTTTTGTGACAAATTTACAGCAATTCTGGAAATATTCGTTGAGGGCGCTGTACATTTTGACGTTTTAATACATCACTTTAACTGCTATGGGACGTTCGAAATTAAAATGCGGTGGAAATAGATTTCCGTCAATCAAACACTACGGTACTTTAATTGGAAACTGGGCTGCCTACGCACGGCTTCACGGTGGACTCGCGAAGAAAATAGGGACTTTAAGATACGGTGACTACGGACTACGGACTACGGACTACGGTTGGACGCGCGTTTTTCTTTGGCTGAAACACTGGGCCGAGTACACAACGAGTGGCGCGAAAATGCGAAGTTAAGACCGCAGACTACAGACAACAGACTACGAAGAGCCAAGGTCAACTCTACACTAAAAAGACACAAAATCTCTTTTAAAAAGATTCGAGATGCCCTGGTTTTGACTTGTAATCGTCGCACTGCAATTCAAAATGTAATTGCAAGTGAGGCTTGCGTGGAAGCTTAATCAAATTTTCAGGGTTCGCTTTTCAAATTACTTCGCTTGCAAAACTACTTCAGAAGCAAATTTGACATATTTTACTAAATTAATGACTTCTCAACTTGAAGGGAAGCCATTTGTGTCTAGAAAGAGCTGAAAGAGCAAAGAGAAGAGTTGATATTACAAGCTATATTCAAAGCATCAAATTTAATTTCATTCTGGAAAACAACGCGGCGGTCAAAATCAGTAAACAATGTAAGCCGTACATTTTTCGCTGTTCTGAGTTCATAAGCACTTGAAATTGTTCCAAATGCGTATTGGTTTGTAGTTCAAGCCTTACAGTACAAGAACACCTCATTTTTCCAACTTTAGACTACTTTTTCATACCATCTTCAGTTCCTCGTACTACACCACGCTGTAGTACGTGAAATCCTTCCACTACGCACCGTCGTGAGCTTGTGACGGTGGCGACAACAGAACACATGTCTCGTCCCAGTCCTAAAGTGCCTCCCGTCCGTAGTCCGTAGTCCGTAGTCACCGTATCTTAAGAGCGGTTATCTGTAACTTTCACCTAGGACCATGCAAGATAGAAAAATCGAAAATTGCAAACTTTGTCACAATAAAGGTCTTCCCAAACCATTTATAAAAATATAAGTTTCAGTTTATTTCGGTAGATATTTTACCGTTACGACGACTTTATCATTCCGATGGCTCGGGAGCGAGTAAAAACGACTTGAAAGTGTCACTTGAATAAACCGCTCGTCTCGAATTGTGAAGACAGAAATATCAATATCAAAGCCATGTAGTATAAGTAGGATATTCCCTTGTCATGTTTGTTTTGTCAAATTTGAATTCGATCGAGACCAGAATTTTTGGGAGATTTTTAAAATTTAACCGTTTCGAGCGGCATAGTCGCACGCTAAAAAATGGCGAAATTCAGGACCAAAAAATCCCTCTGGTATATGGCTTTCGCTGCTGAGACTACACTTGTTGGAATAAGCAATCTTTCCTCTACGATTTGATGAAAAAAAATTTTTGGGTAAATGAAATGGTACGTTTTGGGAGCGCTTTATCTACACCCTATTTTCCAGGCGAAGACGACCTTTTGACCTTGACAAGCGGGGAAGTAATGACCAGCGTTTTCAAATAACACTCGCTAATTCCACTTTTTAAAGAAAATTTTCACAAAGTTTGGTACTTACTAATTAATAGAACCTCAAATAAAGTCATCAGCCGAAAACAGGACATGTTTTCACTAGCAAATACGTTTTTTTGGCCAAGGGAAACTTTGGTTGTTAGTGATTAACATCGGCAAATTTGCATAAATTTGAAACATTTGTTTTTCACAAGAAACTCGTTTTACCTTCCTTGTTTCTAAAGTAAAAATACTAACGAAAACCAGTAAAGCATTACCTAACTATCTATGTAGCAAATCATACCTTAATAACCATTTTCTGTGAAGAAATGACGAGATTTCTACTAGCCACCCATGACAACTGATGACAACCGTCGAACATTTTTGGGTAAGTGATGGATATACTATCACGCAATACACAGTGGTCTTAGATTACAAAACCACATGGCCAGGCAAATGCCAAACAGCTGTCAGCAGCCAATCTCCAATGCGCAGGAATGGACGAGAAACAAAACAGATGACTAAAACTTTGCTGCTAGTGCAATGAATTCTTTTAAAATTCAAACCAGTCTTGATAGCATTAGTACTGTAGAATGTAAAATTATCCCAAAGTTCTTAACCAAAGAAAAATAAGAGCCAAATAAAGTTACTGGTCATTATATCTGAAGTTGCGAAATACTTCCACAATCATGATGTAACAAACAAGCCTCTTGTCAAAACATCCCGACACAAATTCTACACGTGGGTTGAACTGTTTGGAACGCCACCAATCTGTCAAACCTCATAAGCTACCATGGCTTTTTGTGGGTATTCGGAAATAGTTGGAGGAAGTTGTGGGGCTAGTTCAGACAACCCAGCAAATGTCCAGTGTGTTACTTACTTCTTATTAACTGAGCGCGAGGGCCATACTGGGAGAATATTGCCCGAGGTCGTACAAGAACGACTGAGAGCAATATTCACCTAGTAAGGTCCCGAGCTAGCGAGAGTTAATAACAGGGTGGTAGCGAGGTATGTTTTTCCTCGCTGATCCCATTTTTGTACGCAAATTTCTGTTCCTTGATTCCAAAACCGTGACCAATCTTCGTCCCTGATCCCACAAATGTGGTACAACCTGATCCTGATCCCTATAAGAAACTGCCGATCCCGATCCCATGGTCTGTGATTCCTGATCCCAGGGATGTGGTCCTAGATCCCACCCTTCTGATCCCCGATCCTACCCCTTTGATCCCTGATCCCACATACCTCGTTACGACCCTGTAATAAGAAGTTTATTATATGGCTATGCCTAACACTTTATTACTTGAAAAGTGAGCCGTGGCGGATTAGAATGAATGAAACAGTTTACCAGAAAGCATACAAAACTCAGCAGTTTTATTGCACACAAGAAATTTATAGCGCACCCGGGGGAGGGGGGTACTCCCTTACATAAGCTATACAGGTATGTGCGACGCCAAAGGGTATGGTTTTTGAGCCTTTTTGGTCTGAAATAGGACATAGATTTTGACCATTTTGGTCTGAAATAGGGTGAGGTTTGTGCCCAGGGGGGGGGTACTCCCTTATATAATCTATATTGGTATGTGCGGTGCCAAAGGGTATGGTTTTTGAGCCTTTATGGTCTGAAATAGGGAATAGATTTTGACCATTTTGGTCTGAAATAGCGTGAGGTTTGTGCAGTCTGATATGGGATCTGGTAAGGTTCTTACAAGGAGCTATCTTTTTATTAATTTTCTTCTCTAAAGAACTGAGTTTTGATTAACATTGGGAATTTGAAGCCCTTCTCAACTGTTTACGCAAACGAAATAGGGTTAGGGTCTCGTCTGAAATAGGGTATCAAATTTTAAGTCAGGTCTGAAATAGAGTAGGGAAAATCACATATCTTGGAGTAGTAAATTGCGCTCGTTTGGCAGATTTCCTGGCTCCTGATTGGTCGAGAGCGATCACGTGACCAGAGGATGACGTCATGTCATTTCCGGTGGGGGAAACCGCTGACCAGATGGAAAAAAGGATCGCGGGCTCATGGGAACCGGAAGTCACGTGTTTTAGGATGGGAAACCGCTGACCAGTTGGAAAAAAGGATCGCGGGCTCATGGAACCGGAAGTCACGTGGTTTAGAAGGAGAAACCGCTGACTAGTCTGAAAAATCGATCGTGGGCTCAAGGTGGGTGAAAACCGCGGAGAAAACGCGGGCGCAAAGTCCAAAGTCCAATGTTGGGAAGAGGGGTGGTCCTTTGGAGTGAAAACAACACAAAATAAAATAAATCACGTTTATTGATTTGTTTTACAATAACTGTGGTTTTCCTTTGAGTTCCTATTTGATAAGTGTTCCTTTTTATGATGAGTGTTCAGTTACTGGTATCCATAGGGGTAGGTCTTGAAGGTGTGAGGATCCAGGACTCGTTTGTCATAGACCAACTTGTACCATTTGTGTTGGGGTTGAGTCAGCAAGGTGTAGTTTTTCGGGTTGCGAACAATGTGGTGACTTTTGGTGACTTGGATTTCCCGTGGTTTGGGAAGGGGGTTCTGGATTTCATCTTGGACATTCTGACGCATGACGTCATAATTTAATTGCGCGTGTCCTTCACTGTTGAGTCGGAAGCCTCTGACCTTGCATT
Organism: Siderastrea radians; assembly: GCA_964017195.1. Classification (NCBI taxonomy): domain Eukaryota; kingdom Metazoa; phylum Cnidaria; class Anthozoa; order Scleractinia; family Rhizangiidae; genus Siderastrea; species Siderastrea radians. The sequence continues at coordinate 18,607,443 of OZ024900.1, forward strand.
CGACCTTTCCTTTATTCGTAGTGTAGCCATAATTCTTGGGTCCTCCGCTGACGAATTCTTCGATGTATTCCTGGTCCTTTAATTCGGAGGCGAAGTCCCCTAGATAGGATCCCAAGACAGGTTGAAATTGAGTGGGTGTTTCTTCCAGGTAGATGACGGAGTCGGTGTCAAAGTAGAGGACTCTTTCCCCTAAGCGTTGGAGGGCGTCATAGAGTTTGAGCCGGGCATGGCAGGTAGTGAAGCAGGCCACAAAAATGTTGAGGTTGGGTGAGACGCGGATGTCCTCTTTTTGATTTTGGTAGTGCACCTCTACCATTTGGTCATTGACCACGGACACGTGACGTACGTCCAAGGAATCTTTGTCCAAAAACTGGTGGAAGGCATGAGGATCATCAAAGGCTTGAATTTGGGTCTTGTTAAGGCGTTGTCCAAACTTGCCCCACATGGAGTTGAGCATCAATTTCGCGAGGGTACGCAGGCCCGGGTTGTATTTGATCTTGTGGTACTCCAACTGGATGCCTTCATGCAGGAAATACTGTTCGATGTAACGTTGCTTTTCTTCTTCTGTCATGTCATCCTTAGGCCACCCACTGGCTTCTTGCTTAATTTTCAACCATGTGTTGACATAATCGGCGAAGAGGCCCTCACAGGTTTCTTCAAAATGCCAAGCTTCGTAGATGTATTGAACTTGGTACCCCAATTCGACGGCTTTGACTAATTCGGGACTGCACCAGGTACTTGTGAGGGCACGTTGTTCGTCGGGGTGAGGGCAATGATAAGATCTGTCCAAAAGAGGTTTGGCCATTTCTTCTTCTACACAACGGGCACAGAGTGGAAAGAGCAGTTTGCCGTCATGACGGTAAGGCAGCACGGGATGGTACAATTCACGGGGAGGCAGGACTTTGCATTGGATTAGTCCAAAGTACTGGTGTATGTCCGTGTGACCCGGGGTGAAGATGATTTTCGGATGTCCTTTGGGGTACACAGACTTCTTGTTGACCCACGGGTACAAGGAGGTGACATCGATGTAGTGAATTTTTTGGCCGGGGGTGATATGATGGTAGAGTTTGATGGCATTGGTACGACCTCCACAGAAAGCATCCCGAGGTTCAAGTGATTGGATGAAGTTGAGTTCCCGGACGAAGGCGTCGATCTCTGGCTGGGTTTTTAGGAGGTGCTCCCATTCACATCCCCACATTTGAATGACGTTGTACCCTCGTTCGGTAAGCTTTTGGACTTTGTCTTGGGTGAGGTCATAGAGGTCCTGCATCGTCCGATCATGGTTGCGGGGATGTTTTTCGTAGCGATGGGGATAACAGGTAGGGCATCCGTGGGTGAAACAGCCTTGAAATTCGTAGACGGTGTGGGTGTCGGGGCAATAACCATCCACATGGATGTTGGTCCCGGGGATCTTATACTCGCCTTGATTTCGGACATGTTGGATGTACTGTGGGTCTGGATTGGCATTGGCCAGTAGATCAGCGGGGGTAAGATCTTGGAGGGCGCGTTGACGTAGTTGGTGATCGCACCAGGTTAACCATTGAATGGCTGGGAGGGACTGGTTGATGTTGTTGTTTCTCCACCCGTTATGACCGGCGGGTTCGCTGGCAATACTGTTGGGGATCATCCGGTTCATACGTAAATCTCGATTACAAGCCGAGGCAATGGTGACGTGATCGAAGGGATTGAAGCCGGTCAAGTCTTCAAACAGGCGTTTGAAAGTCAGACATCCTTGTTTGAGGAGACGTACATCCGATTGACAATAGGCGAGCAATTCTTTCTGAAAGTCAAACACGACGTTCTTGGCACGCTGCTCTTGATGCCAGGTTTCAAAGGCTTGTCTTCCTTCGAGTGACATGGTCTCAGGCATGTAGTAATCGCCTGAGGGGAGGATGCCCACGTAGTGTTGATGCTTAGGTATGTTGAACTTGTGGGGGAAGTACCCTTTGCAGAGTTCGGTCAAGCCAAAGGTTTTGGGAAAGGCGGAGAGGGGCATCTGGAAGAAACTCATTGAATCGATGAACCGGATGCAGTCATGTTTGATCTCTAAGAGTTTACATCCGTTGCGGAGTTGTTGGACGATCCGGTTGTCCCCATAGTATTCTTGGATGATAAAGTACCCGTCGTACCCCTGGAAGTTATGGGCGATGACATTGACTTGACGGGTATCGTGGAGAGTCAAGGTATCCAACCATTCCAGAAAGTCACGGATACAAGTGGGACCTGGGAAAGGCTTGGGTTCATCCTTGTCTTCGGTTTCGGCCACGACGAGATTGGCAATGTGTTTTTCCTGGGGTTGCATGGCTTCGATATCAAAGAAGACGTGTAAGGGTGGCAGGTCTTCCTCGTCCTCGGAGGAGGCAGGGGGTTCCGCGGCGGCGGCACCTCGTTTGGCGCGAGGACCTTTTTGACGGGTCCTCTTTCTCTTCTTCTTTTCGTCTTGAGGTTTGGGGGCTTTTTGTATAAAACAACGGTGTTCGTCAGCGTGGACGTACTGGTGACAAGAAGGGCAGTCTATGTGCCAACAACTGTGACGTTGAATGCGGGACAAGCCCACATTTTGTTGATAACAGTCAGGGCATCGGTATCGTTGAGAGCACACGGAGGTCTGGAGGCCCGTGGTGGGTTTGCCAGCATGGGTCTTGCTGGAATGGGCTTCGAAACACGTGGGTCCAAAAAAGTCCCGATGACACGAGTTGCAACGTTGAGTGGCTTTCAGGTGTCGGGGGTAAGCATATTGAAAGTCTGGACAATCTTTCTGTCGACAGGCTCCGCACAACTTGGTCTTGGTGCATCGATGCATCCCCTCATGGTCATAGGGTTTCCAACAATCCGCACACACATAACTGGACCCGAAAAACCCCGGCAATTTGGTGATGACATCGTAATGGTCTTGGTTGTGTAACAGGATCAGTTGTTTGTCAGAAAGGGGACCAAATGTCGTGATGTGAAACGATCGCTGCGCATCGACCAACAGGATCTGGTAACCGGTGAGGGATGGGGCCTTGCTGAAAGCCGTTAAGGCGTCATAGCTGCAAGGACCGAGGGGTACCTTGGCTTCCCGATGCAGGTCCCAAGCGAGACGTCTCTGCAGCGGCCCGTACCCCTGGCGAATGGATGCCAATTTCGGGTGCTGGTCCACGCGAGCTTTGGCGACCACAAGGGCTCTGGCACAACAGAGTTCGTCGTCGTTGGTGATGGTTATTACCGACCGTTTGTTGGTTGTCAACAGGGTCATGGTGGGATGCCCTGGTTTCCCACGACGCGGTCTGCCGGTACCTTGAGGAGCATGATGGACTTGCGTAATGGACACTTGAAAGGAGTCATCCATTTCAAATTGTTCGTTGCTGTTGAGGGCTTGGGCTAAACGTTGGAACAGAGCTTCCACCCGTTCTGTGTCTCGACGCCATTCACCTGCACGTAATCCCCACCCCTGAAAATTATTGTGCAGGCGATCGGAGGCTATGGTAAAGTAGAGGCGATCTTGATCGTGGAGGTCGGGGGTAGTGGTCAACACTTGATCGACGGCTCGACGTAATCCATCTTGGAGAGCTTGGGTTATATTTTGGCCTGGAAGCAAGTTCCCCCTTTGACGTAACTGGGTCTTGAAATGACGTTCTTGTACCCCCATGCGATCACTCTTCCGATTCACAAAAGGTTCTAAGTCAAATTGGAAGGTAACGTGCGCAGAGGGATCCAATCCACCCCCGCTTTGTTCCCATTGGTCCAAGGCCTCTTGACAAATCTCATCACTGTCTCCTAGCTCTTCGGTGCAAATCAAAGGTCCCACACAGGAATGGGTGTCGTCTTCCGAATCACTTAAGTCCAATCCGAGCATGGACATGATCTCACGTCTGGCGAGGCCACTTGGCCCCGCCACATTGTCGTCTTTGTCAGAGGACATGATCAGATGAAGTCACTGGAGATCGGGGTTCGTTTTTTATAGAGAACCAAAATGTCACGTGGGAGGGGAAGGAGCCAATCACTAAACAGGGTGCCCCCTAGAGAGGGGGTGCCCTAGGGAGGGGTGGGAAGGGGTGGGGGGACCCCCCTCCCCCCTCTCTAGTGAGGGTCCCTGCTGTATGACGGGAATGAATGAGAGACTATAAAACAGATCGCCCCTCGAGGTCAGTCATCTCAACATGGACTCTCACCATGAGAATTTGTTAAAAGAGTTTGAGGTATTTGAAGTGAATGCTATCTTAGATGAAGTGAAGAAGTGGAGTATCGACGATGGAGAGATCCGGGAGTTTGGGGAAGCGCTGCTTGAGGAAAGGAGGAAGAGGAGGCAGCTCGCCCAAGTAGCCCAAGCAGCACGCCACACGTACGTGCAACAGCACTGGAACCCGGGCTGCTACCCACAAATCACCACCGAGTGGTACATCCGGGGCCTCGACTTCTGTTGTGACTACTGGCGGTATGAGTTTAAGCGCCCGCACACACCTCCGCCAGCACCGCCCCCCTCGCCCGAGGTCTCCCGTAAGCGAGGGCCTCCGCCGCAGCAACCGACGACGCACGACGTACCGACCAAACAACGACGACGATGACTCTGACCCAGACGACGTTGACGACAAGAAGGACGAGGACTATGACCCTGACGACGACGACGACCTTAACGACTCTGACCCAGACGAGGACTTGAACGACATAGACTATGTTCCCGACCCTGACGACGACGACGACGAAACGACAGAGTTACTGACGAAAGACGAACGACGACGGAGAAGGAACGCCATCAAAAAAGCTAGGTACAATGCCCGCTACCCAGAGAAAGCCCGAGCGAGGAATATTCGCAAAAAAGCCCTCTACCGAAGTAAGTACCCTGAGAAAGTGCGTGCTGCCAAAAAACGATACGTAGAACAATATCCGGATCGAGTGCGGGAGTCCAAAAGGCGTTATGAGGAGACGCATAAGGAGGAACGGCGTGCCGCGAAAAAACAATGGGCCCAAAAGAACCGAGCACGTCGTGTCGAATCCGATCGGAAGTATAGAGAGAAACATCGGGAACGTATCAGACTCCGACGGCGTGAGTATCGTAAAAGCAATCGTGTTCGAATAGTAGAGTATCAAAGGAAGTACAACAGAAGTGAAAAAGCATGGGCGACTCGTCGGGCTTATCGTGCTGCGAACCGAGAGAAGCTGCTGGCGCAAGGAAGAGAGTACTACTTGGCGAACCGCGAGAAGATGCTGGAGAAATCAAAAAGGTACTACTACAACAAAAGGAAGAAGGACGTGCCTCGTCCCAAACCACTGCGGGTGGTATTGACTGATTATAGAACGCAACCTTCTCTGGAAATGTATTTGAATGACTTTTGTGCCTCCTTACCTTCTGTAGAGAGACAGAAAACGGAAGAGAAAATCAAAGCATTAGGACCCTTGAAAGTGACCATTCCCTTGGAGGACTTTAAGAAATCAACGCCTAAAATGCCTGAGAACTTCTCATTTTGTGAATCATTTCTAGATTGTTATACTCTCACGGATATGGATTCGGGGGGTGTGCAAGCCGTGGACCCCCCTGACTTGGGCCCCCCTGACTTGGACCCCTCTGACTTGGAGGACTTTTCGTCTTTGTTGCAGAACATATCGCCTGACGAGTGGACCGAGTTACTGAGGGATGTGGAGGACTCTTGTTCCTTTGATCTGGAGGCATTGGTGCCCCCCGAAGACCTCGTTCATGACATGTCACCCGACGAGGGGGTGGATTTAATGTATGATTTAGTAACGTAAAACATTTTCGTCTCAGTATTTTGGCAGAACATTCCATCGTGACATTGTGGTAGAACGATCAAAGAGACAGTGACATTTGTTTTTTATCAAGGTGGATCATTTTTGTTTACATCACAGGGGGTTCTCCAGAATCCTGTTTGAGAATCCTGTTTTGAGACTCGAACTACAGAAGACTACCGAACTGCAGAATAACAATGTGACATTTTTTTATTGACACAACAATGGTATGGGGTTGTCATTAAAGTGTTTTACAATTTTAAACGTTTCTTGGCTTGCATGATTTTCTTGACCACCCGTTCCGTCTTGGTTTTCTTGCCAGGTAATTTATCAATGGCTTGGATCATCTTGGTATCGGCTTTCCATTTATCTTGCAAATTCTTGGCACGGCTGTAATCAATGTCGTGTTGTTTCGCAATCCGGTCCAAGCGATTTTTACCGGGATCCCCTCGTTTTAGACGTTTGGCTAAATGCGTCCCAGGGCCCATGTATTGATACCCAGGCCAATGAAATTCTTTGCCGGTTTTAGCAATCCATTTTTGGACATCCAAGGCCCCTCCGCGTTGACGGCGTTTCACGCCCCTTCTCCTCCTCCTCCTCCTCTGGGTGGGCATGTTTTATTCACTGTCGTAATCCAATCGACGTCGTAACTTTTTGCCTCGGTGCCAATCTTCCCAACCGGGTAAGGGTTTCAATCGTTCCACTTCACGGGCGGGTCCTTTGCCTTTGCCTTTGCCTTTGCCTTTGCCTTTGCCTTTGCCCCAAGGACTCTCGGCTAACTTTTTTTCCAAGGTCTTGCGCTGTTCTCGAATGGCTTCTAAACGCGACCGGATATCCCCTCGACTGGTGGAAGGGGTGGCTGCTCCTTTGCCTTTCTTGGTAGCAGGGGTAATGGGAGGTTTGGGGGTGGACGGACTTCCTTTTATCATGCGCTTCAACCATTGTTCCACGGGTCCGGTCACTAAATCCCCGGCCTCTTCCTCTTCGTCTTCGCCTGGCGGACCACCCGGGGCGCCCACTCCCACGCCTCCGGGAAATTGACGAATGCATTTGGTTAACTTGGTTAATTCTTGACTCAACGGTTTGGTTTGAGCATTGACCAGGGCCGGGGGCAATTGGGGGTTGGCTAACAACACATGTTTTTGGCCGGCGAGCGTGGCGGCTTTGTTCAACAAGGCATTTTCGGTGAGTTCTCCTTTGTAATATTGAATGAGTTCTTCCAAATCCTTCTGGGGAATCATGTAGACCTCGTCCATGGGGGTTGACTACACTCGGAGCAAAGTTCCCCGTCTTCTATTTGACGACAGCTCTCACAAAGACGGGCCTTTAAGATGTGCCTGTACTCTCGATACAACAGGTGATATTTATGCTTCCAATAATGACACTCGTCTTTCCACTGGTCGGTAGCCCGATTGGCCTCTTGTAACAGGGTGATCCATGTGGCCAGGGTTAACGGGTCGGTCGAGCACATTGACATAACACCTCGTGAAGTCCTTGAAACAAGCCGCGTCCTTTTTGTTGAACCAACCACGCACGCCGTTTTTTGACGGAATGTCGACGACGTCCCAAATCGCGTAGCACCTTTTTATAGGGTTGAAGTTTAGACAGCATGGGGGGTGTGACGGGAATCTTGTTTTTTAAGAAGTTCAAGACCAGTTCACTCACAGCATTGATTTGATCGGCATTGGCATGTTGTAACAACTCTTGACGTTTGGAACCGTTGGCTTCTTGTAACATGGACCGTAAAAACGGCAATTGACGTCGAAGACGTTTCATTGGATACAACACTTGTTAGGTTTTTTGGCATAGCCTTTGTCGATCAACCAACTGTTGTACCCTTTGGTACCCCCTCGTCTTTTATACGCTTGATATTGTTGTTTGTACCCCGATACCATCTTTCTCCCTTGGGCAGCACTCATTTGCGGTTTTTTCAAGGCTTTGACCAAATCACTTGTGACTTCATACCCCTTTTTCACGTCGACGAACCAAGGTATGCCTTCTCCTTGCTGGGTTCTTCTTTTTCTTTTTGTCCGTCTTCTTCTTCTGGGGGCCATGGTTCTAAGAGTGTCGGACTGGGAGGGAGCGGCTTTTTATGGATCCAGTAGTCTTTGGGTTTCAAGGGACGAGGACATCCGTCTACATAGCATAGGGCTTCCACGGGCTGGTAGACAAAATGACCATGGTACTCTTGCACACATCGTTTGGGTAACGGAGGGGTGAAATCCACAATGGTGTCATCCAACGTTTGCATCTTGATTAAAAATCCTTCCAGGTCCTCCAAGGGGACACCCCTCACATAGGTTTTCAATTCGGTCAAGGCTTTGGCATAGGTGGTAAACGCAAATCGACTCATGGTCACTTTAAATCGATATTGTTTAAAATCATTCCATCCTTTGACCACGGTGCCCACCGCCGCCAAACACGCTACCAACGTACTGTTGTCCAACAGGGGGCCGGCAATCATGCCCGCGGCCATCAGGAGTAACGCCATGCCATTGAACAAGGCATTGATACACTTGTAATGATTCAACATTTTTCGATAACACCACCATTGTTGATGGTAAAAGGCATACAAGGAATCCATCCGTTGTAACAATTCCGGCGGGAAGGGGATGCCAGGACGTCGAGATCCATTCAATAACGACACGACGGTTTTCATCCTCACGGCGAGACCCGGGACGACGAGGTTTGTACGCTCGGGGCTCCTCCCTGTTTATAACTGGTCACAATGCTATTGGTCATGGTCACATTAGCAATTTCCCGTCCTTGGGCCAATTGTTCTTGATCTTGTAATAGCATCCGTAAACGTCGTTGTAAATCGGCTTGACGCAAGGTACGTGGGGGTGTACTCCCACTCCAAGATCCTCGAAAGCTGGCTGGATTGGAGGCAGGGGTTAAAGGCGACGTGGGGGTATTTCGTCGTCGTCCTCGTATGCGTCTAGGACGTCGTCCCCGACGACCCCCACCGCCACCACCGCCACCACCAACACCACCACCACCACCACCACCACCAGCACCACCAGCACCTCCACCACCACCAGCACCACCACCAGCACCACCACCACCACCACCACCACCTCCACCACCACCACGTCCAGGACCCCCACCACCACGTCCACCGCCACGTCCACCACGTCCGCCACCACGTCCGCCACCATTACCCCCAGCCCCCGCTGCTGTTCGAGCACCCGCCGCCGCCGCCAAGGGTACGCTAGGAGGCGTCGCAGGCGTTCGAGCCCCAGAAGACTCCGGGGTGGTCTGGGGGCTATGGAATGAGGGTGAATGGGATGCTTGACTTCCTACCCCTGCGGGGGAAGAGGCCTGTGCAGGGGGTGCACCATCTACATCGGGCCAACTCGCGATGACGTCCGCAGGGGGGATGGATTGCATAAACTCATAGAGGAGATCCGATCGCATTTCCTCCATGGCGACGTCGAGAAGCCCTTGGTCTCCGCTCAAATACAAATCTTGCCAAGCCCTTGGGGACATGACATTGCTACTGGCCGTCCCGACCCCGGCCGGGGCCACGGTATCGTACGATTGCGGAGGTTGACGGTCTTCATCGGCCATGCTCACTCTCTTTTTCCGGTTCCAAAGGGGGTGTCGTGCCTTTATACTCGCTTTTGATAGGTGCGCGTCCATCCTTCGTCTTTTAACAGGTGACTCAACAACCGTTGTTGATCGGAGGAGGCCGGGTGTAAATCCAACACCAAATACCCATACGGGCGGGTGGTGGCTTGATGAAACGTCTCCAAGGTGTCTTTCCAAGTCGTCGGAAACGATTGCAGCATGACGTTGCGTACCCCTAATTGATCCCGGGGGTTCTTGAACGCCACAATGTAATGGGCATTGCGGGATATACTTTTGGCATAGCGCCCCACGGGAAACATGTCTTGGCACAAGTAGAGCACCGTCACTCCTTGATGATGTGAATGTTTGGTGAATAAATCCAACACGCGTTTATCGTGACTCCCTTCGTCCATTAAATCATCCAAGACCAGGACCCCCTGTCCTTCAGGAAACCATTGGACCAACGCGTCATGATCGGGAATCCCTTCGTGAAACACCACCCCATGATCTTGCATGCCTTGAAATCGATCTTGCCATGCCCCATAACAATAATGCATTTGGGTCGGTGGGGTGTCAAACAACTCGGGGTTGTCTACCAAGAGTTTTTCCGTAAACACGGTTTTGCCACATCCCGAAGGACCCACCACCAAGATAGAGGAGCGGGTGTGAAAACGAAATGGTTTCCCCGTTTGCATGATGATGATACTACCCATTTAGAAAAAAAAAGGCACCTTTTTATTGGAATCGGTGGGACTCGAACCCACGCGCGATCCCCCTACACCTGTTTTTTCGGGGGATCCAAAGGCTCTACCAACTGAGCTACGACTCCGACACCACGTTTTTCCAACAAATTTTATTTAATCATTCCTTTGATGATACGGATGACAACAAAGTTGATACCATCGGGCTTCTTGGCCTACAATCAATTGTTGAAGGCGTTGACCGGCTTGATGGTCATTGCTTACATAATCATGATCGGAAAACTCATTTAAAAAGTCTTGCAAGGTCTGTCCACGGGCTTTGGCTTTCAAGTACAACAAGGCGTAATCCCCACAACTCTTGCTTGAAATGGTTTGCAGGGACTTGCCATTGGTCACCACATACTTCCAATGTTTCACAATCCAATCTCGTAACGGGGCGGCTTGCACGTACGTGTCCATGGGCAAGGCATAACTGTCGAGGATTTCACACACGTTTCCATCCGTCCACACCGCTAACCAATGTTGTCCCGGTTGATCGTGCGGGTCGGTGTTGACAATGTACCCTTGGCGTTGGGTCTTGACAGGCCTCTTGGGTAAACGATCACAGGCCACCGTCCCGTAAAAGTAACGTTTCAAGTGGGGGTCGTCTCGGGCTAAATAATCCAATTGCACATTATTCAAGGCCACGTGTTCCATCTTCTTCAGTGCTGGTAAATGTTATACAACACGGCTCCGTTCCTGTCAATCTCCAGCAAGTTCTCAAATTCTCCATACACGAGTACGGTTATATTGACACCGGGTGCGGCTCCAAATTCCAAGACCAATTGTAAATCGCCCGTTTGCTTGGGGTTGAGGTTTTGACTGTCAGCACAGCCATTGGCCACATTGTCATACATGTACAAGGTACAATTTTTACCTTGGCCCCAATCTCCTAGTTGTACCATATTGCCTTTCTTTTTACACCAAGCGCCACTGGCTTGCAGAAAACGGAAGTAGCCTAGATTATCTCGGCTGCCATTGTTGTGCACTAACTGCAGGGTTTCATAAGGGTATTCTTCTCCTTTGACAATCTGTTTAATGGACGTCAGTCCAAATTTCTGGAAACAGAACGGATCTCGGGTCACATCTCCATTGAAGGCACGGCTGTCCAACAACCCCACAATCAATCGGTCAGGTATTCTGTTTTGAAACAGGTTGGGGATATCAAAGCGGACCAGGTTGTCTTGCATGGTGAAGGTCCGGATTTCACTGCGGACGGTCGGGTAAGACGCCACTTGGCCTTCATTGTGCCTTTTTTCAGACAAACTGTGGTAGATGGCGTCATTCAAACGCAGTTGGCAGAGATGAAACCGTAGTTTCACATCCCCTTCTATCAATCGACCCGCTAGAGCCACTCCATTGAAAAACAGGCTGGGGCCATTGAAATGAAATTTCATCTTGATTTCGATGCCAGGCACTAACAGTTTGCCGGTATGAAACACTTCCAAGTGGGGGGTAAACACCAGACTGTGGGTAACGCCTCCAAGATACTTGGCCCCTTCGGCCACAGAGCTATTGAAGGCTCCTTTCTGGTTGTCACTGAGAGCGTTCCAGTGAGCATGGTCTCCTGCTTTGTCTGTGTTGGTGGCCGTCCATTGGGGTGGGAAATCCACTTGATTGAACCATCCTTGGGGTCCTAACACGGTCTTGCCATCTTCTCGGTCATAATTCAGCAAGGTTTCCAGGTAAGCTTTGTAATGATAAGTGTCGGATTGAGGGCTGATCAACGTGCCATTCAATTGCAAGTCAATTTGCTTGATGATGGAATGGGCCAAATTGTTGACGGGCCACAATTTTTCATCGGCCACCAAGTTGCCATTGGTACTCTTTTTCAAACTCAATTCCATGGTAAAGTAACTGCGTCCCAAATCCACAAAATCGTCCAACCCTGGCACAATGAATTCCATGGGATTGATACCCGTGGTGGTGGGTTGAATGGTGACCATGCGATAGGCATTGATGCTAATGTCGGTCGGTGGCACCTTGAAAATCCGTAACGCCGGGTTGACGGTCCCTTCGGAACGCTCGTGAGCCGGGGCGGTTTGCGTACTCACGTCAGGCATGTTTAACGTCGTCGTCGTCGTCGAGTGGTGGTACGTCGTCGTCGTGAGGGGTTTTTATACCGTCGTCGTGCTAAACGTTGTCTCAAATCAAACCCGGGCAGTCTCATCACCTCGGCACTTAACCAGCCACCACGTTGTCCTCTCCTGAGTTTCCAAAACGGATACAGTCGGCCCCATTGAGTCAACCCTCGATTACTGCGAATCCGTCGAGGTCGTGAATGCACGGGATCCATGTTCACACGCCCAAAATATCACGCGCCCGTTTGGTTTGTTTGGGAAATAAGGCCGTGGCTACCCGCACGGCGTCTTTCACGCTCTTATTACTCAACGCTTTCTTGGCTTGTTTGGTGATTTCCTTTTTAAGGACGTCTTCGGCTTTGCGTTTGATCCCGCGTGTCAAACCCGTTGTCAAGCCTCTCTTGATATTACTAGGTAGTTTTAAAGGATTTCGCGTGCTTTTAAGGCCTTGGAACCCTCCACGCAAGAGATCCGTCACCAACCCTTTGCCTTGTTGGTCATACCACTCGTCGGTCCGAAATCGTGTCAAACTTCCCCCTCGCATGCTGTCTTCTTCTTCACCAGGGATGCCTTTGGTTGTTTTTCACAGGGGGCTCGTCTCTTTTTATACTCACATGAGGTTGCACGTAAACGATTCCCCCGCATAGCGTTTTCGTTTTCCTTGTCGGATTTCCTCCATGCGTTTCAAATGCGATTTTCTGGCATTCTTTTTCGCCAACTTTTCTATCCCTTTGGTGATGGACCAGGCGGCTTTAGGAATTCCCGCAATCACTGCGTTGATCCCTTCCCCCGCTTGGGGACGCTGTTTTCGTCGTCGTCGTCGTCGTCGTTTCGGAGGCATGATGATTGACTTGGAGTTCCTTCTCGTCTCTCTTTTTTATGCCTTTTTGAAGTGCAACGTGACAATGGTATGGCCGTCACCAAACTTGACCAAGTCGCCTCCCCTACCAATCGTTTCGGCGACTTGAACGTGAATGATTTCCACCACCTCGTTACGAATAGCCATGTATTGAACGTGCAACGGTTCAAAGTACAGGGTGCCGCGTCCTTGTCGCTTGTACTGGATTTCACGCAATAAATCGGTCACGCGGTTGCCCACCACACTGCTGCCTGCCACGTCCGAGTACACGTGGAGCGTTCGCGTGGGGTCGCCCACCACCGCCCGAAACGCCACATTCAAGTTGGTGAAACGCCAATTCACGCTGAAACTCAACCAAATCCATGTGGTCCCAGCACCATCTGTGCTTACTTGATAATACTCCGGGTCGTTCTTGCTATTTCTCAATTCAATGTCGTTATTGTTGGGAACCTTTTCATCACGGAATTCCATGGCCAAGTTGGGTCCCAACGCATAGTTTCCTGCGTCGTTTTTTTTAAACCATCCCATTTTTTCGGCCATGAGATGATGAATGGCCAAGTGAGGGACGACCATCGTCGTGTTGTCTTTGTATGGAAGCGGGTACTTGTACCGCATGATATTGCGATTGTTCATCACCAAATCTTCGCCGTCCCACTCAAAGGTCGTACACGTCTTCTTTCCCCGCTCCGTATTCGGTGCGCTATGGTAGCCCAGGTAAGCATCGGTCATACGTTGTCTCACCCATTGCAAAAAGGCTTTCATGAAGGTCACGCCATCCACAATGGAAGGATCGTCTTTCAAATCGTCCATTTTCATATTGAAGCTTTTCACCACACGTCCCGCGGAGGAGGTCAATCGGTAACAAGAGGTACCAAACACGAACTGATCCGCCGGCAGCAGATTAAAAATGTTGACCCCCGTGTCCGGTAAGGAAATGGCACTCAACCCCACTTGCCATCCACCCCCCGTGAGTTGTAACGGTTTCGGTAAACGAATCTTGAAGTTATTGGCTTGGTTGTTGGGAAATTCACGTCGGTTGGAATGACTGGGTAACGTCACGTAGAACGACATCTTTGTCTGCTTCACACCACAACCTCCCTTTTAAAGTGGAGGGTCAGGAGGGTATGCCCTTCGCCAAATGTCACGAGATCCCCATTGATTTCGGCCATCTGCGTTTCCACGATTTCCACCACTTCATTGCGTACGGGGACATATTGAATATGCCGAGGTTCAAAGTGCGTGGTTTCTTTGGGGTGGTACTTGATTTCTCGTAAGAGATCCGTGATGCGACCCCCTACCATACTACTGGTCCCTACATCACAATACACGTGTAAAGGACGCACGGCGGGAAATTCCGACGGGACACGAAAGGTCCCGTTCAAATTGACAAACCGCCAAGGACACGATAGACTCAATTTCAGATAATCCCCGTCCACTTTCCAAAAGAGGGGTTTGTTGCTGGTATCGCGGACATCCGTCGGGGTGGGAATGGTAGACATGCCTTGAAATTCTGGCAAGAGATTCGGACCCAGTCGATACTGGCCGGGGGACGGTTGTTCAATCCATCCCATTCTCAGGGCCAAGGTTCTGCCCCATGACACGTGCGCCACTTGTCGTTTGTAATCCACGGGCTTGCTATTCAACAACAAATCCCCTTCGGAGGTCCATTCAAAGGTCGGGGCCAATTTGAGGCCATTGTCCTCGGTCCATTTGTTTTTGGGGACGGTTTGTTTCGCACGGCTTTGCTGGTAACGATAGACCAGTTGATGAAAAAATTGAACTCCCGTCAACGAGGTCATCTCCTTTCTCATATCTCGCCCGTAGACAGTGAGTTCGCGGCGTTCATGGTACCAGCGATCGTTCCCTTGATCGTCTTGGATATACACCCGTTCGTGCCATCGTACGTACAACAGAGGATGGGAATCGCCCACGCCTCCTTCTTCCACTAGCACTGGAATGGTGGGTAAGGATAAACTCGCCATACCCACCATCCATCCTCGTCCCATAAATCGAATGGGTTTAGGCAATCGGTTTCTGAAATGATGACTCTTGTTCCCAGGAAACTCTTTGGTACTCGCATGACTCATCAACGTCACGTAAAACGAAGAGTTGGGCACCAACGTCATTGTTTAGTCACGTCGTCGTCGTCGTCTTTTGGAGGGACTTGTCTCTTTGGGTGGGCTTTTCCTCTTGGGTGGTGGTTGGAGAGACGTCACGTCTTGACTACGAATCCAACTATTGTACTTGTCGGGCCACCCTTTCCACTTGACCAACCAACGATCTTTTTGTCGCTTAAGTACCTTTTCGATGCGAAACACATCGGACACATGGACTTTTTGTAAATCCTCTTCATAAAACGTACCTTGGACGGGGGTATCATCCCATTCGTGAATCTTATAGGTGGGCACAGGGCCCGGGATCACACGATGCACGACAAACACTTCTTCGGTCCAACCAGGTAAATAGCCTTTTTCAAACGTACGATGAATCTTGTTGAGACGAACCCGATCTCCGACTTTGAATTGGGGTTTTTTCTGGCCTTTCAATCGTTTGCTGTACAATCGTTTCCACACGGCTTCTTCGTTGTCCCATGTCACGTCTTCGGGGGGCATACCAATACTTCGATGACGGGTGGCATTATACCCTTGCACCAACTCGGGTAAGACATCGTCAAAGCGTAAGGTGTTAGCAGCCGTAAAATAACGATACAACCGTTCTTTCAAGGTCCGATTAAATCGTTCCACCACACTGGCTTTCGCATCCCCTTCGGTGGAAAAATGATGGATGCCTTGCTCGTCGAGCCATCGTTGAAAAGTTCGATTATAAAATT
This sequence comes from Siderastrea radians, assembly GCA_964017195.1. Taxonomy (NCBI): domain Eukaryota; kingdom Metazoa; phylum Cnidaria; class Anthozoa; order Scleractinia; family Rhizangiidae; genus Siderastrea; species Siderastrea radians. The sequence continues at coordinate 18,623,247 of OZ024900.1, forward strand.
CTTTCCCTCGATCCGTTTGCAATCGATTAGGGTGACGTCGTCCTTTCAAAATCTTCTCAAAGGCATGGACCAAGGCCACCCCGGTTTTGTCTTTCAACGGTTGCACCCACGCGTACTTGGACAAGACATCCACGACGGTCAACAAGTAACGTATACCCCGATTATATTTGGCCAACGGTTGCACTTCCACTAAATCTGCCACCCATTGATCATCTAACCCTCCTACGATCACGGGTACGGTGGGAAAACGACGACGTCGCGGTTTATGTAACGTGTAGGCCAAATCCTGTTCCAACACCCGTTGGACTTTTTTCAAAGGGAGACGATGGGCTTTGGCAAACCGTTGCACGCCTCCTAAACTGCCGGGGGCTCTCGGATCGTGGTAACGATTCAACCATGGTTGGGAGACCTTTTTCTTTCGAGGGGCCATACTTTTTGGCATTCATCCCATAACGTCGATATGGTGGGGACCGTGTGGGGATGCGCCTTTTGAATGATTCGATACCATCGCCACGCATCCGGATGCCCTTTTAACCATACGACAAACACCACCCATCGATACAGGTTACGGTCGACGTGGGTTTCTTCAAAGATCTGGAGAGGATGCGCGTCCTCGGGACAGGGGGGAATCGGGATCTGGGGTCCGGGTTGGTGATCGTATAACACTTGGCACAGGGATTGATGGCATTGCCATTGCCCCAAGGACCAGACAGACTCCCACGCATCACACACAACAGACTCCATGGACTAAATAAAAAATTTTATTCCTACTCCTTTTTTAAACCATTAAAAGAGACCTAGACGGCCACAAGTGACGGTCTCGAGATCTTTCTGCCAGTTGTCCACACTGTCACTGTACTTGGGGGGTGGTGGCGCTGGGGCCACCATCATTTCTTGACGGTTCTTGAGCTCTTGAATTTCTCGCAACAATTGTTTCTCATAATCTGTCAGGGGGCGATCCTCTTTCCTGGGGGCACGAGGGGGCGGTCCTGGGATGTCCACGCCACGCTTGGGATACCCTTGCGCATCACGGGTAGACAAAGGAGATTCAGCTTGTTGATCGGCTTTCTTGGGCGGGTTGTCATGAAACCAACTCCAGTACTTGGGACCCAAGGGTTGATCGGCCCACCGGAAGAAGCCACACGTTTTCTTGGAACAATTCAGAAACAAGCGATCGGGGTTCTGGGTCGAATGGCTCTGTTGTAGCGTGGCGGGTTCCCGGCAAAAACACTGCAATCAAGTCCACATGTCCAACACTTCTACATGAGGCTGACTATACACGGCTTTCATATACTCCAGGGCTTGATCTTGGCCACAAAACAGCAAACAGGGTTGGATGGGGCATTTCACATACTTCCATCCCTTTTGAGATTCTCGGGCCTCCAAACGCACGTCATGGCAAGGGCATACCATATAGTCCACCGAACTGGGAGGTTCATACACGGGCGTCAATGTCGATTGCTCCACCATGTCATTCAATTCTTTCATCATATCTTCCACCGCCGCTCGGGTATCTTCCACCACCTCGCGTACCCCCGGATCACAGTCCACGGGCGTCATCGTTTGAATAGTCTTCTTTTTCTTCTTCCCCGAAGGAGGGTCGCTTGACTTTCTCTTCCGATCGACTGACATCGTGCTCACGATTTTTTCACTCGCCCCTGCCTTTTTATACCCATACCCCTACGCTGTCATTGGTCAGCTTTTCATGACCTTATAAGGACGTCTCCTCTTCCCATTGGTCAGCTTGTTATAACCTTATAAGGACCTCTTGTCTTCCCATTGGTCAGGTGTTCCTATTTAAGAGGGTTCCTTGGTCCCTGAGTTATCATTCCAAGGATGCCTCCCAACATCGACATGATCGGAGATGTGGATGCGTTGGAACTCCAGATTGGGCATGGCCATGTGGTGTACACCGGGGGTGCCAAAGGTACGGATGCACTCGTCGAAGAACTGGGTAAACAGTTTGGGATGCAAGTCGAAGTGCTCGTCCCCCCGAACCATCCTCGAGCTACCTTCATCACCCCTTCTACGGTGGAAGTCCTGATGCTAGCCAACCCTCATCTTCACCAGGCAGCAGAGAAACTAGGGAAACGGATGCCCAGTCATTTTTACACCCTGCAATTGCTGCAACGCAATTATCAATTGGCCAAGAAAGCCCATACCGTCTATGCCTTTGGCATCTTGGAACCGGATCAGAAACGCGTGAAAGGGGGTACCGGTTGGACTGTGCAATTGGCCATGGATCAAGGCAAACCCGTCTATCTCTTTGACATACCCAGTCAAACGTGGTACCGTTCGGACCATTACTACCAAGTCAACGAGAATGCTGCCACCCTGGTCACTGGCAGTCAATTTGTTCCTTGGGGACCCAAAAAGCCCACCCTTCATCAAAGCAGCGCTATCGTGGGATCCCGGGAGGTGGACGAGAAAACCCGAGCAGAAATTCAAGCCTTATTCAACCGCACGTTCTGTCTCCCCGAGAACATTGATCAATTACGTATGGAACTGGAAGACTTTCATTTGTAATTTTTAGTTTTTACTTTTTGAATTTGTACATAGTCCCTTTTTTAGTTTTTACTTTTTCCAATTGTAGTTTTTTCCAATTGTAAATAGGTGCGCCCGCGTGGCAAAGAACACAGACCACCCTTTGTAAAAAAACATCCTTTTTAATTAAAATTTTAAAAAACTGACAACACTGGTTTTGCACGTTCATCATAAATAGTTGGTCTTGACTCACATGCATCTTGACTCACAATAAAAAACAAAATGTTCAAACAAACAAAACACGTCGTACACGACTGGCTCGTTCCTGTCTGTCCCGTTCCTCCGCTTTCTTCACTTCACGATAAAAATGACTAATCGTTAACCAAGCATTTCCGCAGTACAGTTCCGGCAGATGCGCCGCCATATAAAAATTAAGTTCCTCAAACATCCTCATACTAATCGGCCAATATTTCTCCTCCCTGGTTGCCACTATACGGCGCTCAATAAAAGGGATAATACGCTGCGCCAGTGCTCTCTTTAATTTCTGGTAGGTGACTGGGTGAAGAGGAAGCCCATTCTCCGGCTCCACAAAACATAATAAAAATAAACGGATGAAGGCCTCCACGCGTTGCCGATTCAGGGGGCGCCATGATTCCTCGCGTCTCTCGTACATGCGCCTAATTTGGCGCTGGAGGGGCGTCTCCTCTGGTCGCACTCTCCTCCTCAGCGTCTCCTCACCTCCCACATTCATTTCACTGCCCAGGGACCCCAATACTCTTCTTGTTTCGGCCATTTTTTCTTTTCCTCAAACTGACATAAGTCAACCAAGCATGAACTCAAAGCTAGGAGTGACGCCCTGGGGCCTCCCTTGACTTATATACCCCGATCCGCGCAATGCCTCATGGTCTATCTAAGGAGGGGGGAGGGGGGGGTCCCCCCACCCCTTCCCACCCCTCCCAGGGGCACCACTGGGGTCTCCTCGTCCTCGTCATCCAGGATTTCGTGGCAGATCAAATCATCGTCCTCGTAATCCTCATACAGGATTTGTGGCACCCTGTGCCCTGGTTGGTTCATCACCCCTCCCACGTGACCTTTGGGTCTCTATAAAAAATCGCCTCCACTCCCCGTTTTCACTCCCAAGCCAGCAAGCAGTCAAGCAAGCAGGTAACCAAGCAAGCAAGCAAGCAAACGGGATAGTGGTAAGTCATTTTTTTTTATTCCTCATCTCTTTTCAATCTAAGTCGTTATCGTTGACTTTTTCTGGAGAGTTCAAGGGTGACAATGGTTCGCCCTTGTTTGAATGGAACCGGCTGTCCGTCGGCTGTTTGAATGTCTATCTCAATGCTGTCAAAGATGGTTTGGCCCAGAGGAAAATACATCCGTTCCCTGGTATCAAATTGATGCTCGGTATTGCCTGCATCCAAGGTACGTAACAAGCCTTTTTCTTGATTTCCTACAATGCTCGGGGCCACCAGATCCGTGTAAATCATCAAGGGTTGTTGACCTTGCTGCGGTTTGACCGTGGGGGTGGTGGGAAAGGGTTGCCGACTCAAATTCGGACCCAAGAACAACTCATAATCAAAGTCGGGGTGGGTAAAGCTGACGGAGACGTGCCCCAACGGGGGATATTTGGCTACAGGTCCGGTGGTGGGTTCCCATTTATGCCGATCGTTGTAATCCACGATATGTTTCACCAGATAATTCTTTTCTTGGACCACGCGTTCCGTGGGCGTTCCATCTTTCACCAAACCCATCAAGCCCGCCAATTTCCATTCCATTTCAAATTCCATGTTGGCTGGAATGAGGACATACAACGAATCTAATTCAGAGGCGATGCCCTTATTGGTGATTTTCACATAGGGTTGAGCCAGGTTCAAAGCGGCTAGTTGTTGTCGTTTGGCTTGATCGTCCACGTCCATTTTGGGTATATCCATCATGACGTCCATGCGTTGTTTTTCCATTTCGTAGGCAATGGTAATCCAGGCTTCTTTCAAATTGTGGTAATACCCGGGCGGTAAATAAATTTGTTTGGTGACTTTCAGGGGCGCCGTGTTATCCGCCCGTTTTGGCATGTATTTGATATCTGTTTTCATCCAATGGTTTTGACTATCCTCTTGCGTCCAATTCTGTTTGGTTTGATCTTCCAAGGATTGATTAAACCCCGGGTGGGACATATGTACCAACGCCACTTCCCAATCATCTTCCACCAAATAATACGAACGAGGCAATCGTGCCGTAAATTTTTGACCCGTCCCTTGTGCTTGATCACTCAGGAGCGTGATGTAAACACTCATCGTGACTACTCCCTCACTTAGGGTTTACCCCCTTTTATATTTACCCCACTTGTGCCATATCAAAACCATATATGGGCCATATATGGGTCACCCCCATTCCCAAAATTGGACTTTGGACTTTGAGCCCGCGTTTTCTCCGCGGTTTTCACCCACCTTGAGCCCACGATCGATTTTTCAGACTAGTCAGCGGTTTCTCCTTCTAAACCACGTGACTTCCGGTTCCATGAGCCCGCGATCCTTTTTTCCAACTGGTCAGCGGTTTCCCATCCTAAAACACGTGACTTCCGGTTCCCATGAGCCCGCGATCCTTTTTTCCATCTGGTCAGCGGTTTCCCCCACCGGAAATGACATGACGTCATCCTCTGGTCACGTGATCGCTCTCGACCAATCAGGAGCCAGGAAATCTGCCAAACGAGCGCAATTTACTACTTCTTGGTCTGAACTAAGTTCCAGAAGCGCGCTGCACACCGCCACCCAAATCCTCGGGAAGTACCCCTCGGGGATATCGCACAAGAAAAAGTAAAAACTTTCAAAGAAACTGTCTCTTTTCATTTAGCTTCAAATCATTCCAACTATTTGAATCAAATGTACTTTTACAAATTTCTATATTTCCACTTTACTAGCCGGGCATTAACATCGCTCATAATGCCCGTGGGCATTACGGGAAAATCTGGCCCCGAGTATTGGTCAATTACAGCGCGCGTTATATATTTACAAGCTCCAGCCATATAATAAAATTGGGGAATGCAGTAAAAACATCAAAGGACATCTGAGAAGTTACAAGGTGTCTGATGCCTCACTAGATTCAGAAGCAAAGTTTTGTTGGCAAGAGCAGGTAATTGTACGAGTAGTCCAGTACCTCTTGTGAACCCCTAATTTCAGAGGCATTCTAAAACAATATTGCTCATTGTCTTCAGGGATAGGTGCATTGTTTGTGCCCTTATCTTATTGTTCTTATGGCCAATCATGTGAGATGTTCAATGAGGTGCTGGTCGACTCAATTGTACTGTTGAAAAATTTGGGTACTTATTGCTGTAGACTGTAAAATACTTTCTGTTGTTCGCTCTCTTTCTCTGCCTCAAAATAAGAAAAGAAAAGACAAGAAGAAGAAAACTCGCGGGGGCACGAATCTTCCGAAAAAGGTTAACTCGCTTGGCGAGTTAACTTGGCGAAGTGCCGAAAGCGTGGATTTTCCCGCGCGAGCTACACACGTCCCGCGCGTTCGTATGATGCACCAAGAAATATGTAATGTTTTGCGCTCGGTCTTTAGCTTGGATGCAACTGTAAAATCTTGCCTAAAGACCAAATAACGCGGAAAACATTCGTGCAACTATTCGCGCAACGATGTTGCGCTTATTATCACCTCCCCGTCGCGTGTTCAGGTTGCAGAAAGTTAGTTGCTTCTACTTTTCAAAAAATAAAGATTTGTTGCGTGTATAGGTGAGAACACTCTCAACTTGTAACTCATCCTTGTTGCGCAACACGTTACACGAAAATCTTGCCGGTATTACTAAAGCGAAATAACGAAATTACTCAAGGTATCCACATTTGTTACCACCTGGGGCGCAACACCCCTCTCTCCATCTTGGGGTAAATCCAAAGATAATTTAGAGGTAAACGAAGTTATGCACTGCCCAAATTAAAAATTCTGTTAAGATACCCGCCTGGTACAATGAGACATATTTGGCAGCTAGGGTGGGTGAATACTTCCACGGGACATATTACTTTTCACCTAAATGAAGACAGGAAAACTCAGTGTACCTTGGCACAGATTCTGACGTTTGACGATACTCGGAACTGTTTTTTTTTCTTCTAATTTTTAAAGGAATTTTTTAATTCAATGAAGTTCGTTTGGGTTTAACAATATGCCCGCGACACCGGGAAAGGTTTGGAATCCGCTGGAGATCCTACAAGAAAAACTGCAGCTGTCCAAGTGAAGTGTCCGTTAAATATTTAGGTCCAATTTGCAGCAAATTATGTGGTAGGCCAGATAGTAGAGAATTACAGTAATCGATCCGAGAAGTTGCAAAGGTGTGTGTTAGTATTTCGCAGTTTTTGTGTGACAGGAACTTTCTGGTAGTAACTAGATTACGTAGATGATAGAAAGCTGTTTTGTACAGTTAGTTCACTTGCTTCTTCATAGAAAGGGCACTTTCAAACCATACGCCAGTGTTCTTGGCTGACTATTTATATAGCAGCCGTTTATATATATGTAGTCGTCGGCAGTATCGTGGAAGCCATTGAAGCACACTCGCAAGATAGTTTTTCATGACCTAGGGTGGACCGGAATATCTACCTTTGTTTAGGGCAAGGGGCGCCCAGCATACCCCTATGAATGATATTTTTTTCTGCTTAGAATGATTAAAAATAAAACCATCAGCATTATATTTATCACAGGCACTTCTATTTAGAAAAAGTGGCAACCAAAAAAAAAAAAACACAAACAAACAAAAAACAAGTCATGCCCAGAGATTGTAGCCGACAGCATTCCAGGAGACAAGAGTAGGAAAAAACATCGGACAGATTCTGCCGCTGGCTAGCAATAAAAAAATTAAATCCAGGCATTTTATCTTATGAGGTCCTTTTAACATGTCCGATGATCAATCCTGTCGCTTTTATATGCCCTTCCCCTCATCCCCTCCCCTCTCCAGCTCTATACTTTGCAAGTTGTTGAATACTTTCAATAGCATCTGAGCCTTTTCTGCTGCCTTGTCTTCTGTGAACTGCCCACACTTTTAAATTGAGGATCGTATGTGTGGCTCCAAAATAACACGGTAAAAGCCAGGATGGGACCTCTCTGGTTTGTAATTTAAGACCAGTGTGTATATTGGACTATATTGCGTGACAGCAACGTTTTCGCGACCACCCAAAATTGTTCGACGGTTGTCTCGCGCGGCCAGAAGAAATCTCGACGTTTCTTCATCAGAAGAGTCATTAAGGTAAGATTTTCTTTATAAATAGTTGGGTCACACTTTATTGGTCTTCTTTACCATTGTTTTGGAAAAAAACTGAAGGCAGAAAACCGACTTTGTTGTGAAAGAAAAATGTTTCAAATTTATGCAAATTTACCGACGTTAATCACCAACAACCGAAGTTTGCCTTTGCCAAAAAAACGTATTTGCGAGCGAAAACCTGTCCTGTTTTCGGCTGATGACTTTATTTGAGGTTCTGTTAATTAGTAAGTACCAAACATTGTGAAACTTTTCTTTAAAAAATGGAATTAGCGCGTGTTATTTGAAAACGCTGGTCATTACTTCCCCGCTTGTCAAGGTCAAAAGGTCGTCTTCGCTTGCAAAAAAGGGTGTAGATAAAGCGCTCCCAAAATTTACCATTTCATTTACCCAAAAATTTTTTTTCATCAAATCGTAGAGGAAAAATTGCTTATTCCAACAAGTCTAGACTCAGCAGCGAAAGCCATATACCAGAGTGCTTTTTTTGGTCCTGAATTTCGCCATAATTAGCGTGCGACCATGCCGCTCGAAACGGTTAAATTTTAAAAATCTGTTAAAAATTCTGGTTTCCATCGATTTCAAATTTGACAAAGCAAACATGACAAGGGAATATCCTACTTATACTACATGGCTTTGATATTGATACTTCTGTCTTCACAATTCGAGACGAGCGGTTGATTTAAGTGACACTTTCAAGTCATTTTTACTCGCTCCCGAGCCATCGGAATGATAAAGTCGTCGTAACGGTAAAATATCTACCGAAATAAACTGAAACTTATATTTTTATAAATGGTTTGGGAAGACCTTTATTGTGACAAAGTTTGGCAATTTTCGATTTTTCTATCTTGCATGGTCCTAGGTGAAAGTTACGGATAGCCGCTCTTAAAGTCCCTAATGTCGGTGGACAACGGTGACGATACAGTGAAGATGTAATATTGACTTACCATCATTGGACGAAACTCAGAGATGGGATAGTCCAGATGTAAAAGTAAGCCACTGATTTAGACCCTTCCACGTTTTTTTCTTATATATGTATATTTGTCACTTGACTTCTTTCGTTCTGTATTAATGTAAACACTACCCACCCAGACTAGCTACTGCTATTTGCGGGATAGTGTAGTCCTTTTTATTTTACTTATAAAATTGAATAATATGTAAAAAACGAGAGAAGAAATAGCTCCGCAGAGTCGCGAAATTTACAAACGTTTGTATGGAGGGGGGCACAAACTTGCTTTCCACCATACAAACATACAAACGTATATAAAATTTTGCGATTTTGCGGAGCGGTGTCTTTGTTAGTTTTCATCCTATCACTCTTAAGCTTGGCAACTTTACTGATTTTAAGAGCCACAGTCTGTAACTTTCGAGAATCCGCGGTCAGGAAGCGAAAATTCGAATTTTCTTTTTCTACACCAAAAAGACCCTTTTGGTGAACCTTTTTAAAAAATGATACCCAAAAGTTCCAGTGAGTCCTTATTTTGACAAAAACGGGCAAAGTTCGAAAAGCCGCCCAACCGCTAACCTGCGATCAGGCTCTATTTTCGTTTCGCTCGGCGAAACATTCCGGCGGGAAGGGCGAAACGAAAAATAGGGCCTGATACAATTCTTCTACGGAACGTCTGCCGCCCACTTTTTTGATTGATTGACATTCAACAAAACGGCCAATCAAAATTTGTTTTGCTTGCACGCTCCTCGGTATGCAAATTTCCCATATGTGTATGTAATGGCATTCGCAAAAAGTCCTAAAATGTCGGCAAAAATAAAATCACAGGCTACCATAAATCTTGGCACTAGCGTTCAAATTTACAACTTGAAGGTACGCGCTCCGGTATTGTACATAGTTGCTCTGTCTGAGCTGAAACTGAATGAAAATTCAGAACACGACGAGGTTGTCATGTACCAAAATATGCTGCATGTTTGAATCCTTTCTCATTTCAGGTGGTATCCGGAAATATTCTCTACGCATTTGTCACCGATTTTCTGCGTAAAATACCTTGGGAAATTAAGAGAAATAACTTCAGTTTCACTCTTTAGAAAAAAGATATCAATAAAACCGTTTATAAACAAACGAGTGTTTTGTAATTTCATTTAGTTCCAGAAGTGATAAATATTTGAGATTAACAGCGAATTTCATCTCTAAACAGCAGCGAATTTTAAAACGAAGAACATTTATTATAAACCTAGTCAGATCCTTTGATATCAATGTCAGAGATTATTAAAACGACATTATTAACACTGAATGAATAAACTGAAAGTCTTTATTACCTAGGTAAAAATAAATATAGCATCTCGCTGAGTGCGGCTCTCACTAAACATCAGCTTATCGTTAAGTTTACGGAATTATCGGTTGACTTGTTGATCACTCTTGGCGAAAGATACTTGCTGTTCGTTTTGTTTCGTAAAACGCGGATACAACCACTGCTCTGCTTATATTGTCAATACTAGCTGAAAGCCTTCAAATGAAAATTTGGAGACACGATGCGATAAAACGGGATACATACTTCACTGTTGCTGTACTTCTCTGCTCCGAGTGAGAGACAGCTTGCATCAAACCGGACGCCATTCTCAGGAGAGAAAGAAATGATCACAATTCTCCTAGAACGACGAGAATATCTTTGAGCGACACGTTTACCTCTGCAGACTTGTTCCTTGGCCATGGCGGTCGGATTGAAAATTGTGAGCAAGTCTCGTAGACAATATACTTCCGTTGACAGCTCTATTGTTAAAGGGCCAATCAGATTGCGAGATTGCCGCGGCCAAAATTTGGCCGCCGACATGAACTTCTGTGAGAGATTGTATCAGGCCCTATTTTAGCGAGCGACCCACGTAAGAGAATATGAGAGCGATGCTAAAATTCGGCCTGATCGCAGGTTACCCAACCGCCGTCGAAGGCCGAGGTAAATTATGCAAATTAGCGTATTTTCAACTCTCCTGACCATGACAACAAAAGCTCGGACTAAATTCACTTTTTTTGCCATTTGTTAGTCATTTCTTGGACTTCCTTTTAAACTATATTTGATTGCCATGTTAACAATTTTTGTTTGTTATCCACACGCTTAAAAAATATGACATTCGCTCTTCAGTTGATTCATCAAATTTTACCTTATTTCGAAAAATCACAGCGCCAGGGGTATACGTATCTAGAGGCCAAAAAGGGATTCTATCGAACGGGAAATTATTCTTCTTTATCATACTGAAATGGTTAGTTTGGCCCGTGAAAAGCAAGCGCGCTAGAGGCAAAAACGTAGAGCCCATTTTCACACATTTCGCCGTTTTCTCAGTCGTTCTCATTTTACAAGCGGCACTTCGTTTTGAAGCAAAGCACAACAGTATTGGTCAGCGATCCCAGTTTTAGTTGTTTAATTTACATTTTTCAATTGTTGTAATAACCTGACTTTGTTTCTCAGGGAAACCAGATTATTTTCAAATACGGAAAATGTGAAGTACTGAATAAACAATTCAAATTGCTTACACGTGCGTGTGAGGCATAAAAGATCGCCTTGCTCACAATGCTCTATAAGGTATAGTTTGAACGTCGCTGACTCGCTTATTTCCCATTTCAGCGACTTTTTATACATTTTAAGCTGATATCTTAATCAGGCGCTGTCCGTTCGAGGAATTTTGAAATGAAAATCAGTGTTGTTGGCCGTCGCGGGTTTCAGTAAACCGTCTGTAAATAAATAAACTGTATTCGAACGCGAAAGCAGCGAAAACGAATTGTGCACGTAAATGCGAGATGTATTTGCACTCTTACACTTCGAAGTATGCAGTGTTAATTTAGCTTGAATCACACAGTCCTGATTATAAGCTTCAAGTCACTTTCTGAGAAAACAATTTGGTCTGTAGCTATTTCGTCCTATTCTATGGATGTATTTGCATACAGTATCGTTCGCCCGTAATTTGTCTTCGTGTAATACTGTAGCCTTAGTTTGACTAAAAATCGTAAAAAGCTGACTTACCTGTTTTAAGGCTGGATGTTTGTGCTAAATTTGCTGAAGACGTTGGTTTCCTCGCAAAGCAAAGATGGAACATGTGCAAGAAATGCTATTAAATCGTGGCAATAAGGCGTCACATTGCGTGACAAATGAAACGTGATATCCTTGTGCGGGAAAATGGCCAGGAAATGGTATGTCAATATTTGCGTGAACAATAACCTTTTTCTTACCCGAGTAGCTGAACATTTTTCACAAAAATTGTTTAAACGCTAGGAAAGATTTTTTTGGCCAGAACAATAATAAAAATGAAGACAATAAAAATCAAAAACAAGTGATGCGAACTAGCGATGGCAGCTTGTTGCAGAAACCCTGAAAAAGGGAAAACAAACAAAAACAAAACAAATACGTCTTCTTGTCAGTCAAACCCACGAATGAAAAAAAATCGACAGTCTACTCGGCTAATGAAAAAAGCAAACAAATCGCGCCAGTTTCGAAACTTCATTGCTTCATTTCTCAATACTTGTGCTATCGAGCATCAACGTCAGTTTGCTAATATGGCATCTTGTAGCTTTTCGTCCTTATTCAACTGCACTACGCCATGTGGATCAAGCTCCAGAAATCCACAAGATTTGCAATGTGTCATCCTAAAAGAATGCACAAAGGACGTTATCCCTTATCTTAAATCACTTAAAGTCGGCGCGGATGAAGCAATTCGCGATGAAATGACGCTGTTATTGGTGAGAGCAGGTAAAGTTTTCCTTTAAGCGAACTCGCACCTCCTCTTTGTGTCTTTGGAGGATTTAGAAGATGCATTTACTAATGGGCGGCACTGCACACTTCTTTACGTCTCCTTCAGGTTTATTCTCGGTAGAGATGTCCCACTTATCGCTGACTATTTGCCCACGCCACCGTGAGAAGTACGGTCTTCGTTGGAGGAGTGGAAAAGTGAGATGTTGTGTTCCAGATGAAGTGGCAGGACACAAATCTTCAACAGTGAAAGGTGACCGAGGGATGAACAGTAACGAATCTTCGTTTGTCTCTAGTAAAGCCGGGGAACTTTATCCTGTTGGATCTCGTAAGTAATCTTTTCAACACTAAATGGCTCATATTTTAAACATGATAGGCAGTGTAAGGTATTTTAGCCGTTTTTGTTAGATAATGTTCAAGCAAATATATGTATCAAAAAATTATGTAAATGAACTATTTCAGCTAATATTAATCCACCTTTTACTTTTTATACCTCATGGGTTTAGCAATATGCAAGCGCTGCAGAGAGCATTTGCAAGAACTGTTGAAAACCGCTGGTCCAAGCAAGTTGTCTCCTGTCGCTGAAACACCCCTAGATAAAGAAAGCTCTGAAAGCAGCGAAAAAGAAGCAACACAGGTATGGCACAACGAATACAAGTTACACACAAGCAAATTGCTCCAAGTTGCCCAAGTCGCTCGTTCTAACTATGGAGGACGCACGCGCAATGCACGCGTGTGAAGTAAAATGGCGGCTGGTACTCGTTATTTCATCACACGCAACACACACAAATATTCCGCGTGCACTCATCTAAGCATCGTTCACCGCCCAACACATGCACGTATGCAGAGCGCGTTTTGCAATCACCTGCAAAACATCTGTCTGAAAAAATCCTACTTAAAGCCTACTTTCTCTTAAAATGGAATTCAGTAACTTTAAGAAAAAAATATCAGTACGAAAAAAAGCCAAATTTATTTTGGAAATGTTATAAACAATAATCGAATGAGGACTTGCGATATTCAAAGTCAAGAATCGCTAAGTGTGCATGTGCAGATGCCGAAGTTCATGCCGAGTTGTATTTGTTGTCTGAAATTGTCCAAATAAATTAAATCTGTACGTTGGATTCAAAATTTACATAAGATATGAAGGCAGTGGGGTAACTGAATTCATCTAAGTGCCGTAAATATTAACTTTTCATACCTCAATTATTTCCTTCACAGGAAAGTGAAAAAAGCACATCATCGGAAGAACTGGTAAGCAAAATGGAATTAACCTTCAAATTGAAGAGCAAAACTTTCTTCAAACGTCTGAAACAACAAGCGTCACGTCTTCCTCGGTAGAAAATAGTGAATCTGAGCTGAAATCCTCCGTAGAAAATGGAGCACATGGGTTTGATCTTAAACGGTTGAAACTAAATGCTTTCCTCGAAGAATTCCAAATACAAGCACTGGGAAGACCCTGGCTGGAGTGGGCCCAAGCAAGTGAAAGAACACGACGAAGGTACGTCCAAAAATCATCAGAAGTAATTTCGTCAGTTCTAAAAGTGGTGTATCCTGAGGATCCTGCTCAACTGCGGACGGAACTGCAAACGTCTACAACTGTTGGTAAGATGCTGGATGCCGACACAGCCTTTCACCCGTCAGATAGAAATTTTCTTGAGGCGCTGGCAGAAGCGTACAAGAGTTCGAAGGCCTGGGACACCAGACGACAGGTTTTATCAGTTATGGCAGGTATTGCGAGCTATAAAGCAATTGCAACTTTCATACCTGGTTTGACGCCACATCGCTACACCATGGCCAACTTACATCGCCTTCATCATGGAAGAGCAGTGCCGGTGCCACGGAAAAACGTTCCAAGAATTCGGATCGACAGGAAGCAGCTGGACCACTTTCTGAGCTTCATCACCAGCCCGCATTTGGTTCAAGATCTTCCATTTGGTGAAAAGAAGCTAACATTATCAACTGACCATTGCATTGCAGTTCCTAATGTATTAAGAACATTGATACCCCAAAGAATCATTCAGCAATACAAACAGTACTGCTCGGAAACTAACTTCACTCCCTTTAGTGAAACTACGATGTCAAGAATCCTTTCGGAGTGCAGCGCCTCCGTACGCAAGTCCCTCCAAGGCCTTGTTTACTTCGCTGCAGACGGTGCACGTGCCTTTGACGATTTGTCTGCTATTCTGGAACAAGCCTTGGAGAAAGGAGCAAGTAAAGAGAAGGTGGTTGTCTTACAGGAGGCGTTAAAGGCAGGAAAGTTATAACTAAAAGGCGACTATAGGGTAAGTATATTTTTAGCTGTGTGCTCAAACAAAACTGTAAAAATGCATTAGCGTGCAAGTTTATTTTTTAATGCTTGATACGGCTCAACTCAAGCCGACTAAGCATTTGGTGTTGAAAAGCTATTACGAAAAACAGACGTTCGAAAACCCACCTTCAATATTGTTAGTCACAAATTTACTGATTATCGCGGGAGTGAACCATTTTTAGTTCTCACTTTTTATATTATTGTACCTAATTGTTTGAGCGCGTGCGCGCGCAATTAGTTTTCATCAGTGCCACAGTCAACTTGCGTCCACTTTCATCCAGCCATTTCCAGTCTGTGAACAATATGTGTTCTAAACGTTTTTCCTGTTTTGCCTGCCAAGGACAGTGATGGTGTCAACTATTTTCAGAACAGTGTCCTTGCGCATATTCTCGCGACTTGTAATCGCGCGCGTCCAACATTTCAGCTCTCATTTTTCTTTACGCCAGCTGTGTAGGTTAGGGCTTTCTCTTATCAGCCGTAAGTCAAGAAAGTGTGCAATCTCGTCCACAGACCCCTCAGGCTTTTTGGTCAGCGGGTGGTCGCAAGAATTTTCTTTTTGCTTGGATGTTCATTGTCGTTTACTGTAACAAAACTAAGAACCATCAAAAGCAGGATTCCTGCGGTAACGATTCCATATTACCCCAGAGACTCTCCTGGTGAGTATCCGCTGACCAAGAAGCCTAAGGACTCTGGGTACGAGATTAAAAAGTGTGAGACAAGAACATATGAGGTAACTAAACATCGGGCAGTAGTTTGTCGTTATTTTGCCTTAATTTACCGTTGTTAATCATTTGTATTATAACCATATATACTATGTGCATATCAGCGAAAGCTCTCCTGCGGCAGATCACTGCAGCACGTTTTCCCTGAGTGATCCATCGGACGCAGACCTGAAACAGTCCTGCAGTCACGTACATAACGAAACGTGTGATCAGTGCACAAGTTTAGCCTTAGCATTGAGGGACATAGAGAAGCTTCTTACAGAAGTTCTATTTGCAAGCGAAGACGATCGAGACGAAGCTTTCTACCTGTTCCAAAGTGCCAAACTAGCCATCTTGTCGTGGAAGTGCCACCTGCTTAGGAGTGTCTAGCAGGACCAAGCACGCCTTGACGCTCTCGGTCTTTTAAATGAAGGCACTGTTCTGTTAATAAATGATTGGGCGATGAAGTTCATTCCGCAGAGGTACCGGGAGTCCCAATCTGACTGGTTTGGGAAGAGAGGTATCTCCTGGCATATATCGGTTGCTTACCGCAGAGTTAAGGGCTAGCTACAGTCGCAGGGATTCGTCACTGTCATTAAGTCTTGCGGTCAATGAAGTTCAGCTGTGGTCACTGTTTTACAGCATGTCATACGGACACTTAAGACTGAGCATCCTGAAATACAGCGTGTATTTCTACGCCAAGACAACGCTGGGTGCTACCACTCAGCAAGCACCGTATTAGCGTGTCCTGCCATTGAAGCGTCTAGGGAGTTAGAGTGGAAGGCCTTGACTTCAGTGACCCTCAAGGAGGAAAGGGAGCAGCAGACAGGTTAGCAGCAACCGCGCAAAGCCATATCCGGTTGTACATTAACGAAGGAAATGACGTCACAACTGCTCAGCAAATGCAAGATGCTCTACTCTCACACGGTGGTATTGAAGGAGTTAGAGTAGCCGTCGCTGATTCCGTAGAGGATTCTGCAGCATGTGTTCTACCCAAAATCACAGGGATAAGCAAATTGAATAACTTCCGTTCCGATGATGGAAAGCTCTTAGCCTGGAGGGCTTACGCTGTTGGAAGTGGCAAGCTACTTAACGTAGCAATGGACACAGGTAGGAAAGTTAAACAACGTATTGAAACAGTTAAACTTATTATATGACACCACCAAAGTACCAAGAAAGCTAATCATGTAGGAGATAGTGCCCCTTTACGTGTCTCATACATTTTTCACTTCCCGGAAAAGTGGAGGCTGATGTAAGGAGTGGTTACTCGTGGAGTTTGACAACAGTGAGTCATATTGTTTGATTAACTATGCAGAGGGACTAAGTCAGGGAATTTCAAATTTTAGGGTGTATATTCTTTATAAGCGCATGTTCAATGAGACTGTGGATACGTTCGTGCATATTGCTGTAGTTCTGGAATTTCCTTGCACTCAGTTAATTATTAGTGAATTTATATGGCTGCCTATGTAAGAGGATTGATAGCTGATTTTGTTGTTTCCTTTGCATAGTAGCAGTTACAGTAACGTCAATATTGTTTTTCGACTAGGTGGTGGTTACAAATGGTTTGATGGCACGTTCTCTGATGGAGACTTCCAAGGTTATCACCGCAAAAAAGTCGACTGAGAGGGCTACGACGAGTGAGAAGGCTGAGGAAAAGAAAGATGAAGATCGGCCATCAGAAGACATCGATTATTCTGGGGCTTATCCTTGTCCACAAGAAGGATGCATCAGGGTCTTTCAAAAGCTATCTAACCTAGAACGGCATCTTTCTATGGAAAAATGTTCCCGTTCACTCGAGAGACTTTCCATTTTAGACCTAGCAAAGACGGAATACGCCGCAGTCCTACAGGAAGGAGTCTCAACTATGCCAACCTTCGAACCCACGTCAACGCTTTCGTTAGCCTCAGCATCTCCTAAGCAGGGATGGGCTCTGAAAGAATCGAGAAAGGCTTACCGTTTTAATGAGAAACAAAGAAGCTATTTGGAAGCGAAGTTTAATCTTGGGCAGTCGATGGGAAGAAAGGTTGACCCTGACTTCGTGGCGAAAGAGATGAGGCGAGCCTTGGATTCGGATGGCAAACGACTATTCAGACCATCTGAATTTCTGAAAGTGCAACAAATCACGTCTCTTTTTGCTCGACTTGCGGCCAACCTTCGCCATCAAGTTGTTGCAACGGAAGATGACATTTGCGCTGTGGAGGAGGAGGCAAACTTTCAAACGGCAAGAGAAGAGATTCTATCCGAGATTGAAGTAGAGCATTCCATTGTCTTCGACCAGTAAAATCTCTGTGCCTTGGTCGTTAACAATTCTTTGAAAAACTTGAAAATGGGTTTGCTCGACATGCTCTGTGAGAAATTGGAATTAGACGTGTCTACTCAATCCGGTCGCAGAAAAAAGGCCCCGTATATTGCGGCGCTTTAAGTGATCTTGTTGCTGGTTGTTCCTGTGGCGGCCGCTCTTGACTCTCAGGATCCGATTAACACCCTCATTTCATACGATCCCCTTCGGGGGGACTCCTAAATGAAAGTGACGGGAATGCTTGTCGTCTCGCTTAGGGATGTGAATTGCAGATTTTGGTGTCGCTTAGGGTTTAGGTAAGCCAATATTTTTACCCATCGCTTAGGGTTGTGCTTAAAGAAATATCTATATGAAAAAACCAAACATCGTCAATCTTTAGCGCAACTAAAATCACTGTAGCTCTTACTTGGTGGTCTGTTTTAGCATGTCTCCCTTAGAGGTCAAATTAACCCGGAGCCACGCCCAGATTGGTCTCCTTTAGGAGTGTAATTCCACTTTTCCGACGAGCATCCCCGCCACTTTCATACGAGAGTCCCCCCAGGTTACGATCATACAATCTCTATGACCCGAAACTCTTTTAGTTCGAAATATAAGCTAAATAGAACTACTTATCTCACTTCATCACAGTAAAACTCGATAGCAAGACCTTTCGTTTAAGCGGGTTAGTTCTGGGTATCCATTGACGGTTTAAGTTGAGTTATGGAAATTCTACTGTACATCGAAAACCGTCATTTCCTTCAATTGTCATATGAGAGGCTGGACCACCAAGCCAGAATAAATCATAATTCCTTCGCATATGGTTTTCAAAATCAAAATTTTGGCTTGTCGGGTTTTCTGTTTACGTACCTGCGGAGGTGGAACCGTTTATATTTTGGAAGGCTTTTTGTTTTGTTTAGATGTTTTAGTTCGAACGTTTTATTCCGTGGCTACATATAAATACTTGGCACAGATTTTATTTTACTCAGGAGGTTAAGATAGGAAACGACGCGGTTGCTTCGTGTTACTGGACGTTCTCACTTGTGCTAAAGCTCTGCATTTTTGCAATTTACTCATACCCCACACTCCCACCCTCCCCCTCCCCCTCCTGCCAAAGAAAACTGTCATGTATGAAGGACAATCGTAAATCAGGCCTTCCAAACTCTCCATTTTTTTTATCGGTTGCTGGAATGCATCCTATTTTCATCCCCAAGTTATGAGAATATCCTTTTCCGTATTTTCAAACGTTCATATTATTATTATCTTTTTATATAAATTTATTTCTGGCTTTGTTTTTGTTATTGGTTTTGTCGATGAGTCGAGAACTTTTCTTAGGGAAATGTGTTAGTTTTCTGCCACTCTTCTTGTGGTTTTTGTTTTCGTTTTCCTTTTTCTGTTTTCTTTTTCTAATTTTCGCGGACGCGCTGCGGTGCATATCCATGTAATTTTGTATGTCACGCAACGTGACAACCTGTTGTCGCCTCCACAAAATAAAAACCTACACCTACCAGGAAGAAAATTCCAATTTGCTGCTTTCTCTTCGAAGGGTATAAGACATCTTCCGCATTGTTCAGACGTCTGTACCACAAAAAGACGAGTAAGTGAATAACTATACTTATATAGGCAACAAAAAAGATTTCGTAGGTGGCCTTTGACTCCAGTCGGATATTTGAATTGAAATCAGAGCGAACAGAGAGAAGCGTCTTATACAAATAATGTATTTTCCTTTATTACTATTTATATTAGCATAGTCTCAGCAGCAACATGTTGTTGACAGTGTTGTTATACATGCAATCTCGTTCCCAGAGTCCGCGTTACCCTAGACCAGCGGTCGGGAACGAGGGACTCTGGGATAAAGCGTTTCGGATCGCATTTTCATTGGCTGAAATCTGAGCATGAGCAGTTAGACCGGAAGTGAAAGTAGCTGTAATTCGTCCCCAGATTCCTAGATTTGGCCTCCGTTCCTAGAGCCCGTGTTACCTTTTCCAGCGGAGTCTTGAGACCAAAATGGCGGACAAAACACCAATGAAAGAGTGAAAGCTTTGCCTGGAGGTGTAGAACTACGGTACGTTTGAAGATGTTGTAATTCCGGCCCTATCAGACATGCGATAGATTTGTTTGGGGAAAAATCTAAGAACGAGAACCTTTTAAATGTTCTGGAAAAGTTGACCGGATTAGTTGTTGTGTATTGTGACGGACTTCCGAGAAATGAAACCTGCAGCAGCTGTTGTAGTCGTGCAAAACACTTTTCTGAATCTGGGAACGAGGTTGTTTAAGGACTTGTTTGTGGCTTCACACGAAAAAGAAGAAAGTCCCTTGAGGCTGTAGAGAGGGAAAAAGCCAGTGAGAGTCCGAAGACAGAAGAACAATGACAATCGAAGAGAGGTAAACATCATGCTATCGAACTAATATTATTAACACCTCTCCAGCCATCACAGATTTATCCTTTGAGGCTGGAAGTCCTCAGTGATATAAATAATGCTTTCAAAATTTAAAAAATTAGCTTGTGCTGTTTGCATAATTTTCAAATTCATTTTTTACACATTCCAAACTGTCCCTTTTCTTATACTTCAAACATATAAAATACACCTACAACTTCAAAGTAACATTAATATAAAATTTATAACACTGTTTATTGCTGATTTTACTTTCGAAGTAAAACAGAACATTATTTTTTGCCAACAACTGAACGTTAATTTTCATTATCTTTTTCCATAGGACAGGTTGTATTCCTGGTCCAAAGACAATCTGAAGGACAAAGAGGTTATGATGTACTTGGTGTTGGAAAGGTGTCAGATTTTATCACATCCCATTCACCAGATCTTATTCCTGTTTTTGTTGCTTTAATGTTGAACCTAATAAAGCAGCTGAATTATTCTCTATTGGTCAAGTTAGTCTTGTGGCTAAGAACACTAGTAGCAGTCTATGGGAAGAGAATCACTGAAGCACCACCACCTGTAGAGCCCCCATTCCCTGTCTCTGCTATTCCTACTAGTTCAAAAGAAAACCGGCAAATTAACTATGTACTTCAGGTCATGTAGTTGAGACTGCTTCTGATGCAGTTGAATGACACAGAGACAGAAGGTGATGGGGAAAAAAGTCTAGGGAACTGGAACTTCTCATGTTTTATTTTAAGGCACAGCCTAGGGGCATGAAATATGCCTTTGAGGCTATGCATTTTACCGGGGGGGGGTACTCCCCTATATGGCCTTAACAGGGACGTGCGGCCCGATAGGGTATGGTTTTCAGAGGATTTTGTCTTGAACGGGGTATTGATTTCATCAATTCTTGTCTTAAACAGGGTATCATTACAAGACCTTATGTATTCATTAACTACAGAACCCTCACAAAAAGCCAAATTTTTACCAGTTTGCCAATGTTCAGCATATTGAAATGAGAAACAGTTTCTGTCCAGTCCATTCTAGCCATAAGGAGGGTATGATGTTGAGTTAAATGTTATGATGTTGAGGGTACAAAAAATCTGAAATCTGTCTTAAACAGGGTAGCAAAATCAGAGATTTTTGTCTTAAACAGGGTCAGGGTTTAAACACCCGGGCCACACCTCCCTACCCAAGAATCTGCTGAGTGCCCCCCCCCCCCACCGCCCCGGGGCATTTTATAACATTTGTTATAGGTCCTTTACCGTGAACACGTGGCACATCATATTCTTCATGGTCAGTTTGTGAACCCCAAAGGTGGGGAGGGAAACGATTTGTGTGGTGCCAATGACCTTTAAATGGAACATGGTCAAGAATGATAAGGGTGTTCTGAAAGCAATATGTGGGAACAAAACTCTCAAAGCAGTTCAAAGATCCACTTCTTCTAGTTAACTGCTAAACGAAACATCAAAGCAGTTTGACAGGGAAAGCAACATTTTCCCAAGTCAGCAAACCATACTTATGCATGTACATCTGATGATATCAAAGAAATGATTGAACATATCAGCAGTCAAAAGCCCTTCGAACATCAGCCAGGAAAGAGTCTTCAAAGCTTCCCTTCCATTTCTAAGAGCCCTTTAGATCAGCTGGACGTATTTGCTTTGCACTCCTAGTTAACTAAAAACAAGAAATGACTAGAGAGCTAATCCACACAGCTGCGATGACTGCATGTGATGATGCTCATGAAAGTGATGGGCAGGGAGACGAAGAGATCATTTCTCTAGATGAAGGATTTGTTTAATCTCAGAAAACATAAACATTAATATACATTCCCTAGGGCATCAGCTTTCTTCACTATGTTACATGAATATTGGTATTACTTTAAATTTGTCAACTGAATAAAATGTATATTTTCAGTCCCGCAAAATGAGGAATTTCACTTGCATAGTGGATCACATATTGCTGACACAGGGTACATGAGTACTTTCCACTCTAACTTACAGTGTAATAGGCACTTCACACCAATGAGGCAATTTTTGTGGTGGAGGGGGTGGGGGTGCAATTAAGCCCTACTAAACATTCAAAAGGTCCCAATAACAACATGGAATCCCAAATGACTCAAACTACAGTTATTTGCTTATTAGTTACCCCTGCTCCATAAAATTCTCACTGAAATATTAGTTATTTTTGTTTCCCCTGATGGTTCACATTATGGAGATTCTACTGCACTTGTCTTCTTGGGAAGGTGTTTCTGAATAATACTGAAAAAATCTGCAGCCATATCTTTACTGTACACTTGTAAGATGGATTCCTTCTTTTGTACAGAGATAAGGTCTGGCAAGTGTTCAAGGACCAAAGAAATCATTTCAATTGGAAACCCACTGGACAGGGCCACATTGCGCACAGTGCTTCTCCCAATATCTTTTTGGAGTTGAAATCTATATTTCTCCATGTCTTGTTTGATTTTAAGTTTGGCCTCAAAAGTAAATAATTGGGAGTTACCCTCATTCTGTTCAGTGAGGGTCATCTCAGACTCATCTTGAACACTGAGTGCCTCAACCTGTTCAGCTGCATGCACAAGCATACAGATTTCACACTGACAGTGTAGCCTGTGAAAGTCACAGCATGTGTGATCTTGAGGTTGATTGTCTGGTACCTTGTGGTCAAAATGATTTCAAATAATTTTTCTTTTACATTCCTTGGACTGGACATAGGACCGCATGGCTTCTGGTATGTTTTTTTACAGGCTTTTGGAATGTCATAAGAATAATAATGTGTCAGCCCTAGCTGCAAGGCCATTTCTGCCAGCCCTCCCACCCTCGTGTACCTTACCCCAGTGTGAACAATTCTGTGAATGTCATTGCAGTCAATCCCAATTGCAAACGCCACAGTCACGAACAACACACGGTGGCTTGATTTCCCATTTACCAGTTCATCTACTATTCTCCTTCTCTCATGCTTGGAATATTGGGCATGATACATGGTAAAAAGTCTGTTCTTTGCTGAAGGCTCTGCTGAAGGGTGGTATTGGTCTCTGCCCATTTCATTGCAAAATACAGGAAACAGCCTGAAATTGTTTCAAGATTTCCATAAATAAGAGTGAGGGGCATTTCCAGCCTCTTTGATTTGAGTTCTGCAACAATTGGCTGCAAAATTCTATCCAATTTGTCATCGCCCCTATCAGGACGCACATGGGAGGCGTACGTCCTGTTTGGACTACACTCAACTGTTACTGGGGTGGACAGTCCTAAGGCAGTTACAATGCCACTTTTTGTAGCTGCTGTTGCTGTGCCTGTAAGTGCCAGTAGTGACACTCAGATGGGAACAAATTTGTTAACAGGCTTATTCTTCCATATGCTGGACGAAATGTGGCCCTTAACAAAAAACAGAAAAGAAGGTATAAATATAAATTTGTGGCCCACGTGATGTTTAATTTGTAATTATGTAATGACTGAAGTACACTATCCCATAAAATGGTTCATTTCCTATCCATCTTTCTCTTTTCATGGGTTGCTCTTTATTTAATCTCTGAAAACATGAGTTGCATGGATGAGAACCTCTCTCTGGGTATTTACGCTTTCTGATTGCTTTCATTTCACAAGCCAGTTATTAACCGGTTTGAATGATAAGAAATGTAGACAGACAGACAGACAGACTTTATATATTTATGCACGATAAAAGTAAAAGCTGTACAGTCTGTGGGGTCATATGAAAGATTTTAAAAATACAATAAATGCCTGACTAAAAAAGCTATTGCAAGTTATTAGCCAGTGAGGTACACTGCAGCAAGTTTGTGGTAACAGTCCTTGGATATAAATTACAATGGTTTGATATTTTCTAGCTAGCAGGGAACCAATTAGATATATTCAAGGATGTCTATTTATCAAACAACATGACTTTTTAACGGTTTTGATTGAAAATAATAACGCATTCAGTAGGAAATTGGTCTATTCTGATCAGATGGTTTTAATATAAGTAATAAAAACTATTAGCATTTGCAGTGAACATAATCTTTTAAAAATGTACATTGTACACATGCACACTCAGTTACTTCAAGTTTGAAAACAAAGCAACACGACTAGAAGAAAAGATAATTATATTATATAAATACCACTCAAGAACCAAATGAGCCTCGTCCACAACAATGGCTTGCACCCTTTCGCTTTAAGCATTTTGGCAACATTCCTGTTGTCCTCGAATCGAATACTTCAGGGTGCCCAAACATCAAACAACATTTCTTGATATCTTCCGGGATGGTGACTTTTCCTTCCCCTTCTCCCACACTTTGTAAGACACACACATTCAACACTCCTTCCAGTTTTTGCACCTGGTCTCTCATAAACGCGCTCAAAGGCGAAACTACGATAACAACAGAATCTTGCCCCACAGTACAGCAGCTTCGAATGTAATCGAACATCGAGGGTAAAATCGGATAAGCGATTTTCCGAAACCTGTCGGCAATGCCACCAGCACCCTTTTTTTCTACACATTTAGCTCTTTAATAAGGTCTCGAACTGCTCTTTCATTAACACTTTTATCCCTAATTTTTCCATGGAAAACTCAATTGCCTCGTGGAATAGTGACCCCATTTGGTAAAACCGGATGTGCGAATACCTGACGCCTGCGCAGTTTGACCGATCACAGGATCCCTGTTTTCCGGTAAACGCTTTATCCCAGAGTCCCTCGTTCCCGACCGCTGGTCTAGGGTAACGCGGACTCTGGGAACGAGATTGTTATACATGTTTAAGCGTTACTTTGTACGGCGCAAAATCAAAATTTTAGTGATATTAGATTGTCTGTAGTGTGGTGTGACGCAGTAGAATTTATCTCTCATGGTACACGTTGTAATATTTGTCGTTCAAAGTTCCTATTAAAGTAAGCAAGTCTAATAATCAGTACGTCAGCTAAAAGCATATCGATTGGCGAAATATGGAAAGGTGGCTACTCGGCGGTTTTCTATTACAAACCTAATTCTTTTCGACGTTTGTACAGCTTCTTGTTCGAATTCCCCGTACACACCGGTAAGAGGATTGTTTATTTAGTGCTTGAACGTTCCCGTATTTGAAAATAATCTAGTTTGATTAAAAAAATCAAGTTATTGCTACAGATATAAAGTGTTAAAATTTAAAAACAAATAAAATAGGGAGCATTGACCAAAATGACCAACGTATCATTGATTTTTGTTTCAAAATGATATGCAGCTTGTAATATGAGAACAACAGAGAAAACGGAATGTGTGAAAATGGGCTCTATGTTTTGCCTCTAGCGCGCTTGCTTTTTACGGGCCAAACTAACCATCTCAGTATGATAAAGAAGAATAATTGCCCGTTTGATAGAATCCTTTTTTCCCCTGTAGATACGTATACCCCCGGCGCTGTGATCTTCCGAAATAAGGTAAAATTTGATGAATCAACTGACGAGCGAATGTTATATTTTTTAAGCGTGTAAATAGCAAACAAAAATTGTTAACATGGCAATGAAATATAGTTTAAAAGGAAGTCCAAGGGATAAATAACAAATGGTGAAAAAGTGAATTTAGTCCGAGCTTTTGTTGTCATGTTCTGGCGAGTTGAAAATACGCTAATTTGCATAATTTACCTCGGCCTTCGACGGCGGCTGGGCAGCTTTTCGAACGTTGCCCGTTTTTGTCAAAATAAGGCCTCGCTGGAACTTTTGGGTATCATTTTTTAAAAAGGTTCACCAAAAGGGTGTTTTTGGTGTAGAAAAGGAAAATTCGAATTTTCGCTTCCTGACCGCGGATTCTCGAAAGTTACAGACTGTGGCTCTTAAGGCGCTCAACCCAGCGGTGTCGATGGATTTCGTTAACATGTCCATGTCAAAAGTTGAAAAAACCATGCAAGGGTCTATTCAATGGGCAGGTGTAGTCGGCGGCCGTAGGCCCGCTAACACCAATGATGATACCAACATTTTCGATCATTTCTTTTCACTTGTAGAGACAACTCGTGTTGTACACAATCACTGTTAACGAAAAAGTAGAAGGCTGCCAAAATGTGCCATTTCAGTTGGGATGTAACTAAAATTCGGAATAGGGAATAGGGAATGGGAAATTGAAAAATGAAAAGGGACATTAAAAATGGGATTAAAACACGAACAGCGGTGATTAACATGGTAAATAAACGCATTTTGATAATAAACTTGACGTAAGGTTTCGTATGCTAGACAACATACATTTTCAAAAGTAACCGTTACAGTGTTTGAAAACTGTTTGAAAACTCACTTCTAGTGAGGGCCGTGAAATGTTTAGTTTTCCTGCCGTGAAGTCTTCGTTTCGTCTTGCCTATATAGAATTCATTGCAGTCCCAGCAACCAGCTTTGTAGATAATTTTAGACATTTGAGAGCGGTTCAGACGGTCCTTGTAAGGAAAGTAGGATTTGATCCGGCGTGTGTTCTGAAATATAATCTTGAGGTTGATGCAAGAGTAGAATTTGTATACACAGGATTTCAAACGTTTAGCGACTTGATTGCTGTGAAGACCTAAGTAAGGTGACAGGATAATGATATCTGTCTTGGGAACTGTCACAACAGGGTTGTTTGGCTTGTTTTTATTTCTGTTCAACACATCGTTAACGTTGTATGTGATAACGCCTTGAGAGTAACCATTCTGTAGTAAAGTTTCCTCAGATCATTTAGAGCGGACTGCAACAATAAAGCCGAAGAGCAAATACGGAAGCAGTGATAGGTAAGCGTGCAGATGAGATTAATTTTCTACTTGCGAGGTGTGAATGAATCCTATTTAGTGTAGAGGCCTGTGAATGTCTTCTCCCGGTAAATGGAAGTCGCGAAAGTTTTGTCAGGGCAGCGTTTGACAAGGATGTCTAAAAACAGAATCTCTATTAAATTACTGTTAAGATCGTTTTTCTTAATCTCGGTTCCAGACCCTTATTGTAAAAAATATATATAGAGTTTGCAAACACTGTAACGGTTACTTTTGAAAATGTATGTTGTCTAGCATACGAAAAAAGAAAGTTTATTATCAAAATCTGTTTATTTACCATGTTAATCACCGCTGTTTGTGTTTTATTCTTAATCAAGCTACGATAACCTAAGACAAAAGTTTAAAAATGGGAAATTAAAAATTTGAAATTTGAAATTGCGAGTGCTGTCAGGGATTATCCAAATCAAAACTATTTCCTACTGGTACCTAAAATTAGTTAATGTCTGATTAATAAACAAATTTAATTGCTTCCACGAAATTTCTGTGACAACGTCACCTGCACGCGGATAAAATGACTTAATCTGTGCAATTGCATTGCGCATCCTCTCTACCCATCATTTTTTGCGCGATTAGCGTGCGCACTTTCGAAACTTGGTAGGTTCTTCATGAAAACTGAGCTGTTCAGAGAAATAAATCGTCGTTTTTTCCTAAATGAGGACGGTGACCTCCATTTTTATTGTATAAATGCAATCAGGACAGTGTTCCCAACGTAAAAAAAAAACTGGCAAAAATCTATGATCAGATTTTGCACAGGTTCAAGAAATCCTACAAAAAGGACATTCAGGGCGAGGACCACATATCAACATAGCGTCATTACCGACTATTCGTCAGTGGTATACCACTAAAACGAGCACGGTGATCCCCCATTTTTGTTACAAATTTTAGAACCTACATGACTTGTTGGAAGGTGGTATAGGGTATTTTCGTGAGCCGTGATCGCACTGTTTTATTTTCTCCTAAAACGTTAGGGTTTTTTTTCTGTCGTCAGTCGTGAACTTAGTAATTAATTTGATGCGTGATTGAAGCGCTTTTTGTTTTGTGAAATGTGAATTTGCCTTTTGTGTCTGTGAAAAAGGACCAATTCTGCCACCGTGTCACTACCACCCGGTCACAGCGGCTACTAAATGCTAATCAACCCTGACTTCCTGTCAAAAGGCCGGAGAGTCTGGGGATGAACCTTAAGAAGTGCCAGCATAAAGGGCCCTTGGCCTGGCCACTGACTGCTCAGTTTTCTATCAACCTCGGTAGAGTGCACATCTCTGATTTCTGTCAACACGAAAGACGACATTGACGTGTGAGATGAGAGTCCCACTCGCATAAAGAAGACAGACGCAGATATATCTTTCCTGGTTCATTCAATAAATCTACCTTTTTAAAATGTTTAATTCCGATTCAAAACGCTTCCCCGAGTTAAGACAGTTTTTAAAAAACTGTATAATCACATTACCATTGGTAAAAAAAGCAAACAAATAATCAAGCATTTGTTTCACATGGCGGCAATTTCAAACTGCTATCAGTTGATTCAGGAAATCTAGTGTTTCAACCGTATTGGAAGTGACAATAGATATAAAGGGCTACTGTGATCAAAAATACGAATTTTTTGTTCTCTCCATATTTCAAAAATATAAGTACATATTACTTACTGTACAAAGTTTCAAGTCAAAATTCGAACGGGAAGTCCGATCATTTAAACTAGAATATTCAAGTTCAACTTCCCGCCATTACTCAATTCAAAAATGGCCGGGACACTAGCTTGAGAATTGGTCGAGATTGCCGGATCAGGAAGTGACGTAGAAGTCTCAACACAACAATACAAACCTGGCTACTTTCTTCTGCATTCCGAGAGGTGTGAGGGTTTTGCAAGGTTCATTTATTTGATTTTGCGCGACAGTATGCATGGTCGGCGTTGTGTCGTTCAAGGTTACGGCAAAGAAAGCATGCGTGAATTGGCAATTTCCATTCACAGTTCACCGCGAGTGATTGCGCTGATTTAAGTGGAAAAGCTTCCTTTGCGTGCACCGGAAGGTAGAACTTCAATCCTGTTGGACACTCAGCTGTTTGCTCTGTATATTTTACGCCTAAATGTTTTACTGAAACATTTTACGAGAAAGGTACAGAGAAATATTTAAAACAAGGATCAGTTGCAACCATCAGAAAGAGAACATCAGCAACCATGTCAGAGTGGGATCTTTGAATGGTGAGTGAATATTCACTTTGCCGTTTGTGCTAACATCACATGTACGGCAAGATACACATTTCCTCACCTATACCTGCGAGATACTTCGCTCAGTTACTAATCCCAACAGATTTTGGCTTAACTGCCCCTTCACATGAGTTATTTTCTGTGTAGCCGCCAAAACGGCAAAATTGACTGTGAAACAGTCAAATTTGCTGTATTATCGGAACGGTGTCAGTGTCTGTACTTTGTAATATTTGTTCGGCTTCTTGTTCAATTCTTGCATTTTGAGCTTCGGCTTCCTCTTCGAAAGCGAGGGACTCCAAACCGTCATTGTATGGCGCGACTTCTGTGCGTTCGTCGACTTCGCCAAAAAAAAAATGTTTCAAATCGTTTTCAGAAGAAGTGGACGACGAGTTTGACGGAAAAGAGATCCATATAATGCAATGTTTGGTTCTCTGTTTTCGACTCTTCGTTCTACCCTTCTTTGCTTTGTTGCGATGTGGTTGAGACTTCTAAGTCACGAGCAAAAATCACGTGGTTAGAGATACGACCGCTTCCATGAAACTCGCGGACTTCTCTTTTGCGAACTGAGTAATGGCGGACGGCTTTAATGCAGCTTTCGGACAGATATTCCAGAGCCGTGTAAGCATATGTCGATCTAATTTATCGCGATTCATACAATATTGCATCTATTGAACAGTCTGAATTTAAAAAAAAGTTGAAAACAAACGACACATTTTCATAGTAGTAGCACTTTGACCAGTTTGGTGTAGCCCATTCGCCACCTTGGTAAACTGACCAATAAAACCGTCTTCATCCGCCAATTGCGAGTGCAATTGAGGAGTGAAATGGGGGAGGGGCTTGTCCTTTGATACCAAAACTTCCTGTTTAAGGAGTCTTCAGGGAACAGTTTCAATATGGCAGAGGTCTCGGAAGTCACATTTCCCGTGACGATCATACTCTTAAAAGTCGTAATGGTAATTTATTTACTAACTAAAACTCAAGGGTGCTTTCTGGTTAGATTATCCCACTTCTCTAATTTGGGAAAAAAATCCGATATGGGGCGTTGTATTTAATGTAGTTTTAAGTTTTGGAAATCCAACCGATGAACATGCTCTCCGCTTTCGTGCTTTGTAAAATAGGTTAGGTTATTTCCACACTTGTCCTAATTGAGTCACGTGCCTAGTATCAATGTGAAGGAGACGTTACAGTAGGCATCGTTTCGTTTAACGAAACATAATTGGACAAATGTTGCACGAACAAAATCTCCTTGCTTAAAAGAACCGTGGCAACAAAAGATCCCATCAATCGGTCAAAGTGGGCTTTATTTTCATTCAACTGCCAAATTTTTGCGGCGAAAAGATGAAAATTGTGATACCGCTTACATGTTTCAACTAATCCTGTTCTCTTTTCACAATTTCTATTGAAAACCATTCACCAAGAGTTTTTTCTTTTTATAGGTAGTCGTCGGCTAATCTAGGTAGTCCACTGTCGACTAACACATCATAAAGATTTCCTACAGTTAGGCCACGTCGGTCTGCGATATAAATCAATAGCTCGGCGGCTGGGTTTGGGTAACGCCTGTCAAGATAACGAATCTCTTGTGGATTCAAACCCAGTTTCTCAGCAATCGGTATCCACTCGTCACCACCTGCGATACAACAACACTTATCAGACCAGTTGGTAGTACAAGAGAACTTAAAAGGACAGTGAGAAACAGGGTAGGCGCCGTGTTGAGGGGACATGCTTACCAACATTCAGGGTATTACCAAAGTTGGAGGGGGAGGGGGGGGGGAGAATGTGGGCTGTTGGAATCCTGGTTCCCCGGCATTTTTTGCAGCGAATCCCGGAAACTGAAGCCTTTCTTGGCATGGAGCTCGAACAATATGATGATTCTGGCTAATGGAGCTAGCACTGAGGTGATGGGTTCCTAGAGCGTCCTCGCATGATCTCTGTGTCCTAACTCTTTTGGCACCCTCGCGAAGGTGTTTTCAGGATTCGACGCCCCGGCTGGGTTTAGTCTGTTGTTGTCCTTTAATTTATTTCTAGGGATTCCCCAATTTTCCGTCAAGTCGTTCCAAACAGAACGTTTCTAAGTCCCAATCGAATCTCTATGTGAAGTAAATACCCTGTTTAGATGCACTGACAATGATTTCTGCTTTTCCTTTTCCGAAAAAAACATTTACTAAAAACATAAGAATCATATAATTGCTACTTTTTTCTTTATAATTGGCTATTTTTAGTTTCACGTAACTCTGCAGTGTGTGTTACCTATGGCGTACTGGAATTAAAATCGCGCCGTGGTTGAAAAATGTTTAAACTGACGAAGTGCCGACATAAAGTGTCCCTTTGCGGTGAACAGCTGAAACTGAAGCTGATGAGCTGAAACTGAAGCTAAATTGTTTATATTAAGGAAGCTTTAAAATCCTACCCATTAAGGTAATGGTAAGTTGCCTTGCTTGCTCAACAGGGATTCTACGGACATCTAGGCTTTCAGGTAACAGTGGACCTAAAGACAGTAAGAACGCGTTTATGAGGCAAATGAGGGTATCATCTTAACTGCAAGAAACAGAACAATATCACATAGCAGACAAGATGACCTATTCGGCCTTGTAAGAGAATCTCTACAGAAAGGTGGTATAATTCTCTCTCTCTCTCTCTCTCTCTCTCTCTCTCTCTCTCTCTCTCTCTCTCTCTCTCTCTCTCTCTCTCTCTCTTTTTGTTTTGCAAAATTCCAGAAAAAAAAAAAACATGAGTCAGGCTGCATCAGCAAACAAGTACTTTTTATGGAGCCAAGGGAAAGCTACAGACCGGCAATACTTTTCTACGACGTCCGAGTGTCCACATATCTCTAAGGCTGATTAAAACAAACAAACAAAAATTAAAATCAAATTAATAATAATAATAATAATAATAATAATAACAAAACAAAAAGCCACAGAATTTGTGATATTCTAGTGATGTGTTTCAGGTGGATACAGGGTTCATTTAACATAACTTGCCTATGGTCACTTGAGTTTTGAACATTTTATACGTCATTTTCATGATCCTTAGGAGTACATGCAGACCTTGAAAAAAAGAGTCGATTAACAGTCGGTAACATACCAGTAGTTCCCGCCGGCACAATTTCTCTCAAGTGTTTCACCACGTCATGCCTATGGGAACATTTTGCTTGCCTCGCCAAGCAGCGGATAACTTTCTTGATCTTAGGGCCCGGCTCTTTCAGAGAGGCTTGATCCAACTGAAGATTCTGTGACAATCGAGATACTATCTGTTTGCAGTCACTTGACTGAGACAAAACGGACTCCAGGACCTCACTGGGCAGAGCAAGAGCTTTTTCTTCGTTTCCTAGAAATCAAACAGATAATAAAGAAGAGTGAAACGTAAAGGTTTTGTGTTGGCGCTAGATTTCCGCAGTATAGTCTGTGCTTTTTCGTAATTATCAACATTGTAGTTTTCAAGCATATGCCACATTCATTTCGGGACTCGCAAACAACGCGCAGTCAAGGCCAAGTTAATTCAGCGTGTTTAATGATCTTGTTCATCTCAATTAAAGGTGCAATTCCTTCGGCATTCAAAGTTTCAAAAATAAATACTTCATCAATGGCTTAGAAAGTTGCAATATTCGACATGTCAGGAACGTAGGACAAGGATAAAACGGACACCCCCACCATTGAGCCGTTAGCCTTCTGTGTGCTAATCGAATGGATGCTCAGTAACAAACCAAAAATAAAATAAAATTATATTAAATTAAATAAATAAATTTTTAATATATAAATACATGGATGAATAAATAGATAATAAAAAGGAATAAAATCAGCTCACCATTATCAGGGGAAGGTTGTCTTGCCTCCTGTTCACCAATCGCTAACTATAATATGAAAATGCAAAGAATTGTGAAAGCAGAACATACCATATTCTGTAGTTAACTAATGTTGCTCATGCTGTCATAAAAAGAAAATATTGCACCCATGATCTCCACCTTCAGAAATGCTACTGGTAAGGACCATAACTTTGCCTTCTTTTCCTTCTAAGTCTTCTTTCAATGTGGCTGAAGTTATCGGTGCATTTTGTTTGTTACCAGTTACCACTTTTGCATTTGCAAGTTATGTCATAATAAACTGTTGACAATAAAAACTAACGGTAAAAATTCACGACGTTTCGAGCGCTCTTCGGTCATTATCAAGCGAAATGTTGAGAATAAGAATTTACATAGATATATATATAGCGACAAAGAGGTAAAAATATGTAAGAAATATGTATGAAGTAAAAATATGTAAAGGTATGTGACCGACGGGATCGCCATGGGCTCCCCGCTTGGGCCCTTACTCGCCAGTGTCTTTATGAGCAGCATTGAAGAAACCCTGGATCGCGAGGGAAAGATGCCCAGCTACTACAGGAGGTATGTAGATGACACACCTACCATCATGCCTAACAAAACATCAGCCAACAACTTTCTGGAGACTCTTAACCAATGCCACTCCTCGATCAAGTTTACCATGGAGATCGAAAACAATCGCATGCTTCCGTTTCTCGGAACACAATTGCTCAACAAATCTACCCACGTTGAGACAAAGCTATATGTGAAGCCCACAAACTCCGGTCTCATGTTACACTACAAGAGTCATGTTGACGATCGGTATAAACGCGGCCTACTGACCGTGCGTTTCGACTTTCTTCTAACTGGGCCTACTTCTCTGAAGAATGCGATCGTCTCAAGTTGTTGTTCTCCCGTCTTAAATACCCAGATAAGCTAATAAATTACACCATTACACGCTTTATTGCCATCAAAGGTAGTGAACACATCGCCAGAAATTGCGGACATTTCGAGCCCGCTAACAACTGTCAGCGGTATCTTGTATAACACAAAGAGACTATGGCGGCGGAGGCTTCTCTATCGGATAAGAAGCGTGAGAAGAAAAAGAAAAGGAGGAATGTGAGTAAATCTTTTCTTGTAATCAACCAGGATGTCAGACATTTTGGAAAATGTAGCTAGCTCCCACACGCATTATAAAAATATGGCGTAATTCATGCCAAATGCTCGTCGATTTGAGGAAAGACACTACAAGTGGTCAAGTAGCTCTCACTCGCATTAAATACAGAGAAGATGTAAGCAAATTGTCCATGAAAAGAGCTATTTCTTGCGTTTGAAAAAAAAGTTCATTGGGGGTACTATGCAAGTCTTCCAGATCTGGTTCAATTTTAGCGCGAGAAAAAAGATTTATTCAAGGCACCTCCTTTAGAACGAGGGGATGTGGACCTAGTTTATATACCGACAAACATTGCTGGATAAGAAAAACAAAAATGGCGACAGTTTTTGGAGGTTTCGAGGAGGTTTTACTTCAGTGTTTTCTCAACGATGGTCACAGTTCACAGACTCGACCAAGGAAAAAAATAGCAATTTTCAAGCGCTCTTGGAAGTATCTTATTGGCAAGAATGTGTCTTTTTATGGAGGATTTGTGTACATCGAACTTCCCTGTATTTAATGCGAGTTGGAGCTAGATGACCACTTGAGGGGTTTTTCCTAAAATCGACGAGCACTTGGCATGGATTACGCCATATTTTGAGGCAAACTATGAGTAATGGCTATAGCTTGGGAGCCTCGAACATCGAACATCGGGGGAATTGGGAAGTAAGGAGACGAATGGCTTTTAAATTGTTTTTATGTTAAAAGTATAGCTTAACAACTACTGAACATGTCTCGCGTCGGAGCTAGGGAATATTCTAACTCGTATTTGTTGTATTTTGGATTTTTGTTGAAATCCCGTACATTTTCTCACACGGTTCCGCCACCATTAAGGACGCAATGCGCACGCGCGTCCGCCATTTTGACCCAAATTTCTGGCAATGAACCGGTTCCTTCACCCATTCGTGTTGTTCTACCGTTCAAAGAACTGCTGATATTCTTCGCACGCAACTGAAAGACCTTAGCCAGAAAATTAACACCACCATCCAACCCGTTTTCGTCATCCACAAAATTGAGCGAGACCTGAAATTACGTGAAGTCAAGCCGCCGGTCGTAAACCAACAGTGCCTAGTTTACCATTTTAAATGTGACCTGTGTGATGCAGGTTATGGTGGTTTTACGCTTCGGCACTTGCGTCATCTATTGGCAAGCATTTTCGCTCGCAACATTCTCTGGCCCCTAAAGATCTCAACAAGAATTTTAAAATTCTCAAGAAATGTAAAAACAAGTTTGACTGCCTCATTTATGAAATGTTCTGTATTCATGATCTGAGACCAAGTCTCAATGTACAGTCCGACTCAATTCGTTCGAAGGTTTTAACATAATCAGTCTATATAGTTAGTTTTTGCATGCTTTTTATTGTTTTAACACCTTCTTTGTAAATTCTTTTTACACATACTTTCACATATTTTTACTTCATACATATTTCTTACATATTTTTACCTCTTTGTCACTACATATATAATATGCAAATTCTTATTCTCAACATTTCGCTTGATAATGACCGAAGAGCGGTCGAAACGTCGTGAATTTTTACCGTTAGTTTTAATTGTCAATTGTTTAAAAAACCATTACTGAAAAGCATTATAAAATGACCTCTTTAAAAAAGGTTTGGGTAAGTCAATAACCAGGAAGGGTTGCCAAATAAATAATGAAATAAAATAAATAATTAAAATAAGAATAAAAAAAGGCACGCGTGCGGCACATATCGAGGTGATTTTCCATACCTGCTGTCCTAAAGTTGGAAACCAAGGCGCAAACTGTCCTACTTGAACTCTGGTTATTTTAGCAGAAGCAAGCTTCGTGCAGTTGAATTTCGTCTTGCCACTG
Source organism: Siderastrea radians (assembly GCA_964017195.1). Lineage (NCBI taxonomy): Eukaryota > Metazoa > Cnidaria > Anthozoa > Scleractinia > Rhizangiidae > Siderastrea > Siderastrea radians. The sequence continues at coordinate 18,659,033 of OZ024900.1, forward strand.
CACAATTCGGAGACAGACCAGAAGTGTAGACATTGCTCTTCTTTGCAGCTTTGCATATGATGAGTGCGACAGAGGTTGACTGTACCTCGATTACAGCAGACTGGGCACATAACACTCATTTCATACTTCATGTTCCTTAGATAGCAAAACTCATTGCGCATGCGGTCAAGCATCAATTCCAGCTGCCTACGCACAACGCGAGCACAATTAGATTCAGCGGAGTCGTAGTTTTTATCTGTTGCCAAGAACATCTTAGAAGATAGATCCTCTGCCAAGTCAAAGCTGTCATTTCCTCTGTGAATAACCACCTCGATGGAGGAGGGGTGGCATGCAAGGATTACGGAGCAGTCTTCATCTTCGGAGGTGAAGAATCTGGCAAAACCGCCGAACAACTGGGGATTTACTGGGCTCCACAATGTTCCTTTCCCCAACTGAAAGAACTGCAGGACCAATCGAGGAAACAAACCCGGAGGGACTAGACCATTTTCAAATTTCAGAAAAAGAGAAGGAATTCTGGCGGACTCAACCAGCTCAATAATCTCCTCTGGTGGATGTGTTTTCAACATTGAGGGCACCAGGAAGCTCTTACTCTCAGCAGCATCTGAAGGCCAAGGGCACAGCAAGCTGAATTTTTCCATTATTCCAATGAGACTTTCAGAGGTTTCTCTGTTGTCAAACAAAGGTCCCCAGACATGTGCTAAGAGTTCTTCATCCAAGATTCCTTCTCTCTCAAGCTTACACCAAAGATCTACAAATCTCTGTTCTCCCGAGTCGTACGGCTTAACAGTTATCACCTTTTTGAACACATCAATCAACCATTGAGGATCCAAGACCACCAATTTATTCAACTCTGGAGTGTCGTCAAAATGTATCAGACTTCGCAGGTCATGCAAATAGTTCATTAATGTCTCAAACTCCTTGTCGTCATTAATGTTGCACATCGTAGATGCAATAACTCCTGCCGTTTCCAAGGAAATGCATTTGTATCCATTTTCTTTCAATGCGTAAAGAACCTTTTCACACTGTAACCACTTGATAGGGATGAGTTCCTTTATATGGTGCAAATCTTTAGCAGTATCACGTACTTCCTTTCGCAAACGTACAACTTCTGAACACTCAGTCTTGTGAACACTCAGACTTGTGTTATCAACGAAGAACACGTCAGACAAGTGAGCACCATATGGCTTGTCTTTTAAATAACCAAATATCTCACGGGATAGCTCTCTTGGATCTCGACCGCCATAAGGTGTGTCAGCATGAGTACACACCAAGAAAACCGGGGGAGGTTTCTCTGTTCTATGACCTTCAGTACTACTTTCGTTTTTAGTACTGACTAGGGAAGCCACAGACGTCATCCAGAAATCAAGGTAATCGAAATTGGTTTTGAGATTGAAGCTCTCTTCATTTTTCTTGTACAAACCTTGTTTTACCAGGGGCTTGGCTCGTTCACAAGGATTAAGGCTGAGGTCATAGACCAAACAGTAGATTGCTCTTCTTGTAAGAAAGAGCGGATGTGTTGTATAGTAAACTGACTGACCAGCAAAATCCCACAATGTTGAATAGATGTCTTCTCTGTTGTCCCCCCAGTCACCTTGGAGTAGCGTTTCAATTACAGCTGCTACCTCTTCTGGCACATGTGCAATGGAAAGGTTAACGTCTTGGTTATTCTGTTCGATTGGATAACGTGATGAATGGTTCAAATCGTTGCTTACGGTGGGTTCCAGATCGCTAGGTGACTGAATTTGTTCTGTATCCATTGATGGCTCGGTTGGACTTAGTTCCCCCGCCAATTCAGTGATTTCAGAATCAAAGGTACTTCCACTTTCGAGTGTGGATACTTCAACCAAAGTGTTTTCACTTTTCTCTTTTAACTTATCCGCAATCCACCTCGCTGTAACATAATCGCAGGAAATTTCTTTTTCAGAATTGTGGTCGTTATCCGTCGTCCCTGTTCTCCATGTCTCGGTAGTCACCTTGAAATGAGAGGGATCCACATCTATACCTACAGTGCTGTCTTCCTCTGGGTTAAAACAGATACCTTTCAAGGACTTTTTTAAACTGGTCTTTCCTGCACGGTCTTGTCCAATAAGCATTATTGGGACTGTTCTGACAGATGTTGTCCCATCCTTAAGAGCCTTGTTATAGGTTTCCAAAGCGAAAGGACCTCGCGCCAGAATCTCTGGAGGAACTGAAGTAGAAGACAAAAAATGCTTGGCAAATTTTCACCAGGAGTATTTTATTGGAACATTTGATCGTAAGTAGAGAAGAAAGTAATTTGTTAAAGATACGTAGGGGCGAGATCGGGATCTTTTGGCTGTTGTACAACCAACATCGAAGCGGATAGTTTTTAAGTAAGCTAATAAAATTGAAACAAACAGGCAGGCACATAATGCTGAGCACGCACGAAAGCAGGCCAGGAAAAAAGCAAAACAGAAAAAAAAAAAAACAATCGTATGTAACTAACCAATATATAAATACGTAAGCAGGCAATAAAGTATATATCGTATATATTAAACGCCAGCAATATCATCACGTTGCACTATTCACAAATTGCTTACTTGTGTCTGTTAATCCAGTTCCTTGTATCTCACTAAGGACTAAACCTTGGACTTCATTGACGAAGTTCAGAAATTCAGGTAGTTTCGTAACTATGACTTCTGGTTCCCAGACCCCACTACTGAGTAACCTGTCCCACTCCTCGCAATGTATGTGGAGGTCAGTCTACAAAGACATCAACAAAAAAGTTATCGTTTAATCACGGGCGAAAACCATGGAAATACACAAACCACAAAACAGATCCAGTCACCTCTCGATGAAGGGGTTGTTCTAGGCTGAATTTGCTATACATGCAATTTTGTTTTCTAGAAACAGCGTCAGATTGAGAAACCTTTATTGCAATGTACTGTCATTTATTGTCTTTGGGAGAGGAAGTAATAAGACACAATATTTTGAACTCCGTTAATTTAATCTTGAGCCAAATATAAACACATAAAAAAAGAAGAGGTCATAATTGGAATACAGGGCAGGCTGTACAAAGAACGAGTAAGAATTGATATATCAGAAATTAAAAAATATATATACCCTTTTCAAACTGGTTTTGGCTAGAGTAAACAAACAGCTCTCGCTCTTGGCTCAGCCGTTACAGAGAAACTTGGAAGAACGGCGTATTGTTTCTGAAGTGTGGTCTTGCATAAATTTGGCATGTTCACTTATATTGACAAAGTAATCACTTTAAATGTTGACAAATGTATGTTTGGATGAGATAGCAAGGGAACCAAATTGAAGTTGGGAACTCAGCAATGGAAATTTGGCTTCTGTCTCTGCAGAAATTATGTGCATAAAAATACTACAAATTTCGTAAAATTCAGTTGATGGGAACTTTTGCTTAGTAGCCTCGGCCTCTCGACCAGATACTTACGGCTTCCCTGTAGTCTTTTTTTCCCATAACGATGCGCCATGTATACTCCTTGGAGAGGATAACGGCAAACCCTGAATCGTTGGTGTACAGAGTTCTTTTAGACAACCTCTTATGCGTTAAAAGAAATCCTTCCGGTATATTCTCAGGGAGATGCAGTCCAAACGCATCTTTATCATTCAAAGTCAGCCCAGTTAGGTACGTTGATAAAACATGTCTGACGTGTTCTTCTGGTACAACGTCAGAGGCCAGGCCGCTGTCTGTGGAAAGTTATAGAACAAAAGGCAATTACGTCAAAAGGCGATAATAACTACAAAATATAGATATAATATAGCATTAGACAGAAATAGTATTTTCAAGATTATTTGCATAGCCTTTCTTGACAATACTATAGCCAAACAGTTCAAACGCATCTTTATCATTCAAAGCCAGCCCAGTTAGGTACGTTGATATAACATGTCTGACGTGTTCTTCTGGTACAACGTCAGAGGAAAGGCCACTGTCTGTGGCAAGTTATAGAACAAAAGGCAATTACGTCAAAAGGCGATAATAACTACAAAATATAGATATAATATAGCATTAGACAGAAATAGTATTTTCAAGATTATTTGCATAGCCTTTCTTGACAATACTATAGCCAAACAGTTCAAATCATTTTTGGTCGTGCTGTCGCTTTGACCTTCGGACGCATAAGCAAACCCATACCTTCAGAGCGAAAAATGGTGAGAAACATTCATTGTTGTCACATTTCGTGAGCCTAACAACCGATTGTCTTTTGTTTTACTATGCTTGGCCAAAATGTGTCTAAGGAATAAACTAACAGCTACTGAAGACGGCAAGTGCTGAAAAACTCCCCTTGAAAAAATAGGCGTAAGGCCTTACGGGAAAGCAGCATCCATGCGCTTAATCTTGTACCTCTGAGTGTTAACCCTGGGACGTACAGGCGTCCAAAACGAATTTTCATCTACACCTGCCGTTCTCACTAGCTGTATGCATATCCTTTAAAAATATTTTCGGTTACTATATATTGTTACGAGAAATGACGTTACAAGAACAGGTGGTCAGGTCATTTTTTGCATAAAAATGAATGATTTTCGTCTTTTTTAAGTGGAAAAGCACAAAAGTTTGACAAAAAGCAGCCAAGTGTTTCATTATATCACATTCTATTTCTGCCGTTTTTTATAATTTCTAATATTGGATAAAATCCAAAATGGCGGCCAAGATGGCGACCATCCTGGATGACGATGGTAAAATCATTTCGAAATATTGTAGCACAGCAGAAATCAAGGGGCCCCCAGAACGTTCATTCGTCTTGCACACATTTCTAGCTTTCCAAGCAGGCCAGTACTAAGTATTTGAGTCGTAGAGACCGACTTTGCACATACTGAAACTTGCAGACGAATAAACTGGAAACGCACCTGTTCTTCCACGAATGACTAATCTAGTACAGTCATATTTGCAACCTGGAAACAAAATGTCCGCTTGCAAATATTTCCGAGATTTAAGAACCAGCCATCCTCGGCATCGCTTCCTTGTTGCTTCATCTTCAAAGTGAATCTCCTCCAAGATGTTCTTGACATCACTAAAAGGGATTCGAATATCTCTTAATCTATCTCCGACGTTTTCTTGTGCAACCCAAACCTGTTTAAGGATACGAATTCAATTTGTCAGTACCTTACTACGGCTACCCTTGAAGCGCCTAGCCTGCAATCGAGCAAAAAAAAAAAAAAAATCAATGTAAACAGTAAGTGCAGGTGAACTAACGTAGTAGTCGTACTCTAAGAGTTACCCCAAATATGCAGGATTTTTTTTGTATCACACAGGCGGCTTTACAAGATTAGGGACGGATCATTAGAAAAGGGGAGGGGGGGGAGTGGGCGGGTAAAAAACAACAACAACAACAACAACAACAAAAATCATGCAAAGGAAAATGTCAGAAAAAAATAGTGCAAAGAAGAAGCCAAAGAAAATAAAATCATGCAAAAGGAAAGGGTATTTGGGTTCCTGGCATAGCTAATATTACCGTAAAAGGGCCTAAAATAGCGTTTCTGGTGTTTAAAAAATCAAAACATTTCTGGGGCACTAGCCCAAGGGTAACTTAACTTATGACTTATATTAATGACTCAGTCAATTCCATACCTGACCAGCCCCCCCTCGGGCATTTATCAGGTTGTCGATCCCTTTGTTGGGGTATTTGTCAGCAAAGGTTTGCCCGCGGATGGGGGTAAGGGTATTTGTTAATTATTAAGAGAGATATTTGACCAATTAAAGCAGGTCATTTACTAGACATATCACAAGCCTTGTGCATATTTCTTTTGTATTTTTCCCTTTCCTGTCGTCTTCACACATCTGCACGTACCCAGTGGTCACTTAGAAGATTTTAAAGGGAACAATAAAGCTTTTGTAAGAAACTGGTTGTGGAGAAACGGCCTCGAAAAACTTTGCGATGAATTTACCAAAATTCTCGGTTTGCACGTTACGTCATCGCCGCCATGTTGGTGGTCATAAACAAAAGGTTTCTCATTTGCTCCTTTTGTTAGTACCACCAACATGGCCGCCACGCCATTGCTTTTTGGATCTCTAGGGATTGGTTGCAATCAGTTCCAGAATCATGTATCATTTTATTTCACAAAGCTTGTTTTCGACTAACTCTTAATTTAATGGGTGACAAATGTACCAAAATCGAATAAAACGTTGAATATGTTACGACAGAATATTAATCAAACTGTTCTTTAAATATAAGAAACTCGAACTTTCTATTCACTTTTGGTGGCCACGTTTTGAGCTAGGTGAGCTTGTGGTGACATCTGTTTGCGTGAATTAGCAGTGAAAAATACGTGCTTTTGGGATAAACCAGGACCACATTTATTTGGTTTGAAACACAGTCTTGCCTTCTATAGAAACAAAGTTGACGCTTTTTGTCGATTAAACGACACAAAAATTGCCCTGCTTTGCCATAAAGCTGTATTTTTAACCATGTTTTTACAAATTCAGCTATAAAGATAATGAAAGAAAAAGACCTTGAGTAGCCTGAGAGATACGGCAAAACCTTTTAAACTAGCTTAGGAAATAGACAATGAAGAAACAAAAAAAGTCGTGCATAGGGATGCCCCCCCCCCCAAAAAAAATACATACATGGGCAGTCGTCGAAAAAAAAAACGTGCAAGCTGAAAATGACGCCCCCCCCCCCCCCCCGCCATCACTTTTCTAATGGTCTGTCCCTTACGATGACTCATAGATAGAAAATACGTGCAGAAGCACTTCATTTTAAATACAACACCCACAATTCGTGCGCAGGCGTTTCATAGTGTGAACTTCGCATTGTCACTTTGCAACCTTACCTTACACCGTAATTGAAAATGGCACGGAGTGAGATATGATAAATCATATCTTGCTATATATGGCATATCATCAGAAATCTCCCTGTAATTATTTCTTGTGAAGATTCTTTCGTCAAGGTGCACTCCCTCTCTGAATGCCAATTTCCAGTTATCTCGCCCAGATTGCAACTGAAGCTTCTCTGATACCTCATGGACATCCCACTCCCACTGAGTGTCTTCCTCTAAAAAGACAAAACAATCGCAGGCTTAGTAACTGTTGAATTTCTCAAGTAGGGGTAGAAAACGTAGTAACGCCACCCTGTAAATAAAATAACGATTTCGCTAATAAAAGGATGATAAAGAAGGACAGTAACAGCAACGAAAGAAGAGAGCACAACTGGCGGATCCCAGTGTAATTTGATCAAAAAGATCAAAAAGAAGTGGTACTAGTACGCAATAGAATACTGAAAAAACTGAAAATGCACCAATGCCTTAGGCCACGCAGAAACGGATGCAACATTTCCATTTAACAGCATTCAGCATTATGGCAATCAAAGTTTGTTCAGTGGCATCCAGCATCATTCACCGTCGTCAAATATCAAAATAAATAAACACAGGGTAGCCAAACGTGTGCAAAACGTTGAATTCCTTAATATTGAACGATATTGAATGGAAATCTGGTTTTAATCAGGAATCATTGTTAAGGATATGAGGATACTGACAGACCCACGTTCGCTGCAATATCTCTTTATTAGGTATCTTTTGTCGGCTGCCTTAAAGTTTTGTAGGCATACACAGTAGAAGATGGAACAAAAGGAGGAGTTGACAGAAAAATTGTTACACGAGGGCAATGCAACAAAACCGGGCCAGTACTTATAAGAATCAATCAATCAATCAATCAATCAATCAATCAATCAATCAATCTTACCATTTCCTCCAGGAATACGAAAGATTGCCTCTCCAAAGTGACACCACATGTCGGCCTTCGGATCCTTTTCCGCCTCTTTAATCTTGCGGAGCGATACCAAAGCTTCCTTCATAAGGTTTGGCATGTAGTTTGAGTCATTACCGGAGCTGTACGATTCCTAACAAGAAATGAAAAAGAATGGAATGCTCTACGCAGTAGGTAAGCACAATAGATAGCAAGACTACAACGTGAAACAAGCCTATGACTGCCGCAACACAGGCGCCTCGTTCTAACAAGTAAGTTATATCTTATATATTAAATCTTAACGATACTTTACTGACACAATTTATGCAAACATGTACGTCGGTCATATATTTTCTGACCTCATCCACTCCCCATGCTTTACAGTGGAAACCAAAACTAAGGTGCTCCAAACGTATAAGGCATCATAGCTTAGTTAGTAGAGCAATGCAATAGTATCGATGTTGGAATCCTGTTGTGGCTTCTATATTCAGCCTTTACCTGCCTTATCTGCTTAAGGACGCTGCCTCCTAATGAGATGTATTTTTGCAAAAGTTATGACTCTCGGGATCTTAGATCTTAGCAAGAGTTATTGGAATCCAAACAGAACAATAAAGGTAACCACGCATTTGTCAGAGATAATTAAGCAACCATAATTCTAAAAAAACGCTAAAATACAAAGAATGTATGGCAATTTCTTTCCAAATTTAAGCTCAATTATCTCTGAAAAAATGCATGGTTACTTCCAATTTTCTTTTTGGATTCTGATAGCCCTTGCTAAGATCTGCTTTTTCCACGTAGTCACAAACAGTGCAAACATATCGTTGTATTAGTGGGCAAAAAAAACCGAATATCCCAAGATGCGCAGAATGTATGCGCAGTAACAAAAGCGGGCACCACCCTTAAATTGTTATCACACTTCAAATATCCTCTCATTCATAAATCATATTTCCTATATATATGCCTTTTACATATTCGTCACTTCAAAATTGAGGGCATTTCCCAATAACAAAAAAAAAAACTAGTATAGTTTGGTTGAATGGTTTTATGGTGCATCAATTCAAGCTTTGCTATTTATTTTTCTTTTATTAAAAAAAAAACAAGGAAGACCCCCCCCCCCAAAAAAAAAAACAAATTAAAACAAAAACAAAAAAACGCAAACTACTGAACCTACAAGAATTTTGTTACCTAAAGGAAAAACTGTGCAAAAGTATTACAGACGATCGAATTTCATTTTTTTTATTTCACTCGAAATTTCCAATAATTCTTATTAATAACGGACAATTTCTAAACGGCTCTGCGAATGATGGCTCCTACTTGGGCAGGGAAAAAAATATTTGCATATCGTCTCTTTCCGGTCGGCGCACGGGTTGCAAACAGTAGTATTATACTTCCCATTGGTACCAGCTTTCCGGAGACTTGTCTCCCCAGTTAAGCGCGATAAATTGTTCTTCGTACGTTTAAACCGTCGTTCTCTTGCTCGCTCCTTCGTTCGCTCTTTTAGTTGCCCGTTCCCTCGGTGGTTCGTTTGCTTGTTTGCTTAATTTTGGCAGTTTGTCGATCCAGACAACTCCGAAACACATGTGTGATTTTCAATTTTAAATCTTAATCTTATTAAAACATAATATCGTTTATTTTAGTTTATTACAATGTAATATTAATTTTTCTTAGGTAGGTAGTTAGTCACACGTACACACGACCCCTCAAGCATGTATTTGCTTTAAAACAGATCGTGGTTAAATAAAGGTTTTTATTATTATTATTATTATTATTATTATTATTATTATTATTATTATTATTATTATTGCTTTCTCGTCTGTTCAAAATAAATGTTGTTCGTTAGCTCGTTTGTTCGTTGCTTGTTTTCTATTGTGACAATCAGGAGCAGCATTCGCAGAGCCGTTTAGAAATGATAAGATTCATATCCAAACGGCTACGACTCAGATAAGGCTCAGTGCCCACGGGTATTTTCGTAACAATACCAACATGTTACCCAGCATGTACCTACCTTATTGTTTGCGTCATAATTAAGGGACATGTAAATATAATACAACAACAACGTTTCCGGACGGATTGAAATGATTTTGGAAATTACAACAACAACAACTGCAAAGCAAACATTATCTTATCCCACATATTGAATATATCGCACGCGTTACAGAAACACTGTTTTAAAAAGGTTCCTTTTCAAGCAAGTCAAAAGGCAACTTTGTTCGAAAGGTAATTTCAGTGTTTGCTTATGAGTATACCTGTTGCTCATATTCCTTGGCAGGTATTAGTCGGTACTGTGTATGCGATTCCGGTAACACTACACCGTCCTCGTGTCTCACTTCTTTCACTTTAAGTTTACACTCCTTGGGAAGATTTCTGACGTCAATATGGTAGCAGAGGTTGTTTACCTTGGTTTCGACACCGGTCAGTCTTCCCATAGCCTACAATGAATGCCGTACATGTACGTTTTTAAAATCACACACACGAGATTCAACTTTCAAATACAATATAGGCGCCTATTTTCGGACGCTTTTTGCACTTATCACAATAACTTACCTCAGAAAAGAAGGAGAGAGCTGATACTTTTCCAGTATAAAGTTTCTTCCTTTTGTAAACACACCCTAAAGATTCGCTGATTGAATGTCTGATGTTTCTTCGTAATTTTGAAAATAATAATAATAATGATAATAATAATGATAATGATAATGATAATGATAATGATAATAATAATGATAATGATAATGATAATAATAATTAAAAACAATATTATAATTATAATAAGAACCTTCCCAGAATGCTTTGCACCAGAAAAATTTCAATGCAAAATAACTTAGGGTGATGACGTCCTTATTCACGTGACTATGGCAAAAAATATGTTTTAGCTCACTGCAAGAACAGGCCTCCATCAATTCAAAAGCAGATAACGTGCCCTGATAGTCATTGGAATGGGCAATATGGAAATTGCCAGTTGACATCTGGCATTTGAAAGTTAAGGTGGCTCTGTACAGGAGCATTTCCCAGGGGACTGGTAAGGAGTCAGTAACTATGGTAGTTTAAGGCGGAGAGAAACAAAGCTTGGCTGGTTAATAGTACTTCGCATGAAAGTAACGACCATGATATACTCACTGTTGTGACGTCATTGGTCACGTGACCAGAGCGCACAGAAAATTCAAATCACTTTAAAACTGCTTTAAGCTCAATAAATTCGTAATTTCTCACAGTAATATCGCAGAAAAAATTGCAAGTTATTCAAAAACGTCCATTATTATTTTTCCTTTTGAAAAAAGCACAATGAAAAATGAACCTTAAACTTTTGATAATCCCCTGTTTTGTGAGGTTTTAATATAAATGTAGAAACGAATCAGCATATTTGGTTTCAAACTATGCTCTTTCTAACTACGTTAACAGTTTTTTTTTTAAAAATTCGTTTTCATAGAGCTTAGGGATGTGAATTTGCAGGCACGCGGAGTACTGGGCACCAATGTCACGGATTGCTCAGGAAGACTGGTGCACGTTTTAGGCGCGGCGGCATAGCTAGCGACAAAAGCTGAAAAATGGGGTGAAAAGGTGTTTTAGCTTTCTGTCGGTCCATTTCTGCTAAAGAATTGTTAATGGTTTCTCCGAAAGAGGACAGCACTTCATTTCTCGCTGCATTGTTCATGTCAGGTACGTGTAATTATAGCTTTTTATTGTCTTCGGTAAACAGCTTTATATATTAGCAGGGCTTTACCGATCGATCATTTTTGTTTAATGTTTCATATTTAAGCTTATCGTTAGTCCAGTGCTTAACTAATTTGCCATTTTCGTTCCGGTAGCAAAAAGCCGAAAGATAGACACGTAGGTTGGTAGCTAAAGTTTATTAAGTTTCGTAAGTCTTTAAATAAACGTTATATGAAGTGATGTAGTTTTTGTACACTCGTCTGTGAATCGTACATGTATGTTATTTGTTGGCCCAGTAAAAGTGTAGCATCGCATCCTTTATGTTTTCAGTAACTTTGGGCCATTCCATTTTATATCCACACCCCCCCTATGGAAGAGGTCAATCAAAATTTACCCCCTAAGAATCAAAGATCAAAAGTGCCGACACGTGCCCCCCCATCAGAAATTGCCTAAATTTTCTTTTCCCCTCAGAAAAAAGGCAATTTTTTTCCAAACCCCTCGGAAATATTTAAAAGATCAAAGGCGCCGACGCAGTGACCCCCTCAGAAATGACGTGCAAGGACCCCCTCGGAAAATCTCTTCCATCGGGGGGGTGTGGATATTAAATGGAATGGCCCTTTAATTACAGCGTTGCTGTTAAAATTAATGTTTCAAACAGCTATTGCTTAAAGCAAGAAGGTCAGGCTATTCTCTTAATGTTGATACTGGCAGATAAACTTAAATTCTTTTGTGTAGCATCATTTAAGCTTACGTGTTGTAAACATCTCATAACAACATAACATAACACATAACATACTTTATTTTATCTCCATCTCCATTTGTTTATTAGCTGGGCTTTTCTTCACTGCTTGCAAATTATTTATATACATCTAATGACTCACGAATGTTTCTTAGATCAAGTAAGGTTCAAAGCTATAGTTGGCATGATTTGATGACAAACAACAAATTTAAATTTCGAATTAGGTAAATGTAAAACTTTTATTAAAAGTTATGTGTTGATCACTTTTGGGAAAATATGCTTAAGATAATCGAGTTCAAAGCAGGTGAATGTAATTGTTTTCTACATCTCATTCTCTACTTTTACTGATTAAGTTATTCCATAATTTGCAGGGTAAAAAATTAACTTCAGTGCTTGAATCATTGAATTGCAACTCGGGCCAGTATCCTTGAATTCCAACCTCGTCCCCAGGGTCTTTTCACTTGCTCGCTTAGTATAGTGGACCAGGCCATTTAGATAAAGTGGCTTTCAAAATCCTCTAGTCTAAATCAAAAAATTTAAAACCATATTTACTTGAATAGACCCCTCCCAACCTGGGTGAGAAGTAAGTCTTTTAACCAGGGATTTTGCCAATAATCATGTGGAAAAAGTATTACATACTGTAGAACTCTAAGTAAAAACAAACCTCAACTTTTAGTGGCCCTGGTCAGTTTTAAATTGCTACTGGCAACCAGGAGACTGTCAATTTTTAACCCTGAAGTTGTTGTTTTCACTGATCATTTTTTATCTATACTAGGCATGTATATGTCAGCAGTGATCAGTGATGCAGCTTTTCTTACAGTGAAGGTATGCACATGGAAGATATCAATCACATAATTATCCCAGCTTACGTACTATCTTACTGTTCAGTAAAATGAACTGGGTCAAATGCAATGATCGGTTTAATTTGGGTTCGGTAGTTGAACACAATTAAACCAATAATATGCATACAGCAGTGTTTGATTCCAATTTCTGAACCCAGTCAAACATAATTAAGCACAGTTAAACAGTTTAAAATCATTCAAATATACCAGAGATTTAAACCATCTGCCTTTAAGTGTGTGAGAACAAGCACAAATTTCTGTAGTGTGGAATTTGAACATGATCTGTTTTATATTGTCGTGTAAACACATAGAAGACTGGGTGGCTAAAACAGCCTTTTCGGAAAAAGAAAATTTGGCAATCCTAATACTCACAAAGGCAAATAAAAGTTGAACCAAGGAAAAAATTAAATCACAACATTTACATGAGTGTTCCATCAAGACTTCCATTGGGGTAGGTGATGAAAACCTTATACCCACTTAAGTTACAAAATCCATTTTTCACGGTGATGTAAGATTTATTCTTGATGGTTAAAGGGTTAAAACTTAATGCAGAATGAATCAAACAGTTATACCATGTATGGGTTTCCGTACCACAGTGATTATTGTGACCCAGTACCACTACTGGGGCAAGCTCAAACAGGTATGACTTGTACAGTTATGAGATGTTGTGCTGTAATCATTAAACAAATACAGAGAAACAAGAGGAAATCGGGAGGAACTTGTACCAGAATGAAAATCATGCTGGTATTATGAAAACACCCCCTTAGCCTAAAGTCGAGCAGCTCTCAAGAATGTTTAACAACATCCTCAGAGACCCAGGGGCAGTAACGCCCTGATTTCATGAGACCTGTACAAACTCAGACTGGTACGATTTTGTTTACATGAGACCGGTCTGAAATTCAGACTGGCATGAAGTGTTTACCTGAGACCAATCTAAACTCTGTTTGTGTTAACATGGTCCGCAACCATCCCATCCTTAAAAATCCACTTTATCTATTATCCAACAGCTTGGAATGCTCCAACGCCACTTATTAAATGTGCATACCCAAAACAAATATCTCAGACCAATTGGAACCCTGTTCATGCTTAAGTGGCTCCCCAGTCTGATTTCAAACCGTTCTGAGTCATTCATATTGGTTCAGCAGCAGTGATGAGTTAAACCAGCCTAAGGCCCTGTTTACATGAGTGACTTTATCCCGGGATGACTTTTATCTCCTCCCGGGGTGACTTTCATTGCGGTGTCTGGTCATTTACCTGTAAATGTTTACATGATTTGGAGCTGAAATGTGTTCACCCTGGGACAATTTCATCCCAGTCTTCAGCACGGGGATGAAATCGTCCTGGGGTAAACACCATTTCAGCTCCAAACCATGTAAAAACTTACAGGTAAATGACCAGACACCGATATGAAAGTCATCTCGGGATGAAATCACTCGTGTAAACACAGCCTAAGATGATAATTATTTTATACTAGCTTCATGTTTTGTACGTTTCGTGTAAACAGAGGTAAGCATTTGGAGTCAATCTGAAGTCGTACGGCCCAAGTTGGTACCATTCTCATAGACTACGAGCAGTCTCTCATTTTTCTCTGGTGTGTGCACGCTGACTGTTCTACTATTGGTAATTGTGATAATTAAAATCTGCTTTGTTTTTCTTACAGGTTTTTATTCCATCAACCTGATGTCAGGAAAATATGGCAGTTTATTGTAAGGGTTTGGTTAAGAAATTTGTACTTTTAGCTTTATCCCAGACACACTTTATCAATTCAAATAAAACATTTGAAGAGCAGTTTTGAAATAAGGTTATACATTTTTTTGTCTTTTTCTGCTTAACATTTTGATGTCATTGATTAGTTTGACTGACCCCTCAGTACTACTAAGTGGATGATGTATGAAAATGGAATGAATCCTGGAGTACCTTTTAGGGCTCTACTTCAAAATATCTGATGAGCACACCCTGCCCCATATCTGTTTTGGGGGGAGTATCCCCCCCAACTACTATCCCAGGAATGAAGAGTCAGACCTATTTGATTGAATTCTCTTTATGGGGAAAACTATATCGATTGACTGATTCACCAGTCTGATCCCTTTTTGTCAGTTCATTGCCTATTAGGTTTCAGACTATTCTGAAATGATTTAGGAAGAGGCTATTCCTTTTGTTTTTCTTTGGTACCAGATTATGGCAATTAGTAACAATGCTTATTGGTGACAAATTATCAAACCAAAAAGAACTAAAGTCTTGAGATCTACTGCCATCACCGTCTGGGGTAGTAAGAGAGTGAGTCATAATCTGTGCATCAAATAAAGTCACTAGTCATTACTGGACCATTTGTTATTCGCATTGGCAACACTGAAGTCACAGATTGATTGATTTATTGATTTATTGATTGACTGATTGATTGATTGATTGATTGATTTTTTAATTGGCTGATTGACTGATTTATCAGCCAGTTGGTTGAGTGGTTGATTGATTGACTGATTGGTACTTAAAATAGATGAACGAATTGATTCACCTGAATTACATGTAAGTAATTACATGCATAATGCTGCACTTCTTCGCATCTTCCTCTGGCAGTAAAATAATACCCGGCATCAGTCGAAACATAAAATAATTTTCAAGCCCCAATGTCATGACATAATTGTGAGCAAATAATTTATTTGTAATTAGCAAGTAGTAGGTAAGAAGGCGTATTAGAGAGCAGGACTATTAGAGCTTTTACAGTAATTTAAATTATATTTCATATTAACTCCAGTAAGTTACTCCTTCTGAGTAACTACAACTATTGGACAGTCAAGAAAGAAAGCAATGCCCTGGGATGTTTTAGGGTTCACTACTTCCTACTATTAATTAAACTTCCCATCATCATCATCATCATCATCAATTAAACTTCCCATCATCATCATCATCATCATTCAACTACAGCGTCATTTTACCATATAAGGAGACAAATATGAGAATGAGAGCGTCTTACACTGTAGAAAACGTATTGCACTATAGTATCCCGGTTTCAAATCACTTATTGAATAAAGCATTTAAATTGCTTAGATATTTAAGTTTATATTACCTACAACAGAGGCTTATTTAAAATTTATGAAACACTGGTTCTAATTTGATGAGAGGTGTATTACTAATGATTAACTAATAATTATAATATTGTTTTCCGGTCTCACTTGTAATAATAATAATAATAATAATAATAATAATAATAATAAGTTGAGCGGTCTGTTTTCGGACAAGCAGTCCCTATTTTCGGACGAACGTTCCTAGATCACTGTTCGCCTTTTCTGGAACCATTCCTCTGCATCATGTCAATATACGTCTCGCCAAATAAAAACAAAGTAATATCAAATGTTAATATTACCTTTTGCCGACTTCACCACGCACGCGTGATGTTTCCAAGCCACGGCCCGCAGGCGATTTTTAAGCCTGCTCGCCTGTCTTTTCGCAGCCGCTTTCTCTGCAGTTTACGTTGCTGCGAGGTTTCAAATTCATTAAATCGATAAAAGTTTACAGGAGAGGGTGTACATGTGAAAATATAGCCAATTCTATGAACATTCGAGTACATATGTTTACCGTTTCTGTTCACTTAAAAGGATAAATATTCCTCGCAAATTTTACGCTCTTGTTTAAAAAACAAACAAGGGTCTTAACCCTCGGGCGTACAAGGGGAGGGGTGGCTGCTACCCCCCCCCCCCCCCTAAAGTTTTTCTTCAGTTTTTCCGAGACGATTTTTCGTCATCACCTGCCGTTTTCAGTAGCTGTACATATCCCTTAGATATACTTTGACGCAAGTTTGGTAAGGATCGGTTGCTATGGTTACAAGATGTGACGTCACAAGTAGCAGGTGGTCAAGCCATTTTTCGGTAAAACTGGGGTCTTTTACCTGTTTAGATCAAATTGCACACGAAAGGCAGCAAAGTGTTTAAAAGCGACTTTCAGTAAACATCGAGCACTCGGCGGCAGAAGTTGAAAAATTGATTTCCTTCATATTTTGCACATATATGGGTATTGGTAAAACTAGAAACCTGATGTGGTTCGTTTTCACCAGAAGCGCTTTATTTTGGAAAAAAAAAACGAGGAAATCGATTCTCGAGTTCAGGGGGTCAAAATCACAGGCAATTAATCTTGAAAATCAGTACTATTAACTTGCATTGCGCTGGTAAACTAAAGCGCGGAGAAAAAGATAGACACTTTTTATTAACGGAACAAGTCTTTTTCATTAAGGCCTCATTTATATGGTCTCGGGTTCCCGAGATAACCCTCCACCCCCCGAGACAACTTTACCGAGCGTTTATATGATAACAAGTTGTCCCGGCTGGCCGAGATAAAGTTGACCCTACACTTTGATATTCCTGACCTCAATATACCCTTTTCCTTCAGAATTTTTCGTTGATTTGATCACTGTAGATGTTGTTTCTTCTTCTTCTTCTTCTTCAGTATACATTTTATTGATTTAGTCAATTTTAGACCAAAAACCAGACGTTACGTGACACGTGGCACGCAAAACGTCGTCACGAATAGGCGAGACGAAGTGTTTATATGAGAAAAAGTTGTCCCGCCTACCAGGGTTACCCTACCTGCCGCCCCCCCCCCCCCCCCCCGAGTTGTCTCTCCTCCCTGAGACGAGTTGGTGATCCTCAGGTAAACGGTTCGTTGACCTTTTCAAAGGAACAGGTGAAAAATTAGCTCGCCCAGGGTAACTCGGGGGGAGGGTTATCTCGGGTACCCGAAACCATATAAACGGGGCCTAACTAGACAGTTACGAAACAGCAGTAGCGAAATTTCATGAGCACAAACAATTCCAAACTAAAAGGTAGGTTCTTGTAAAAAAATGAAAATGATTTGAAACCTAAGTTTTGTGAAATAATTTAACACGTGCCATAACCCCATATGGTCTCAATCCTCGTTCAATAGACAGTAAAAGCATTGAACTAAACTATTACCTTGAAACTGGCTTGGGTTATCCATGCAGGTGTCTTTGGGAAAACTTCGAACTCAGAGAATTTTAACAAATGGAGCATAATGAAGTTCAACTTTGCCGCAACCCCAAATACACCAAAATTTCCGTGTTGAGCTACGCAATCTCTCTTTTCTTCGTCGTTGCGTAATGCTTGATAATGGCTTCAAACTAAGATGTTTGGTTGACATCAAAAAAGGTAGAGGGAAAAGAAAAAATTGAACGACACTTAGTATGCTGTTATTGTTGTATAAAACTCTCTGTGCAAACCATGACAAAACGTGACATCTACACATATATCCAAATTTGGTCAAACAATTTAGTCACGGTATTTAATAACGCAATGCAAGTTAACGCTGGAAATTAACAAGAAAGAGGTAGAGCGAGCCCGTTTGGTTAAAGAAGCAAATTTCCCCGTGTTTTTGTGTACGGCAAAATTCAACTTCACTAAGCCCCATTTGTTAAAACTTTGCTGAGTTCGAAGTGGTCCCAAAGAAAGTAGCATGGATTACCCAAGCCAGTTTCAAGGTATGGTTCATTTCAGTGTTTGTGCTGTCTATTGAATGAGGATTAAGACCATTTAGAATTATGGCACAAGGTAAATTATTTTACAGAAGTTAGCTTCGAAATCAGTTTCTAAGTGATCATCAAAACCTGCCTTTTAGTTTGGAATTGTTTGTACTATGTTCAGTAGATTTTGATACTGCTGTTTCATAACTGTCTAGGAAATGAAAAAGACTTGTTCTGTCGATAGAAAGTGCCGAACTGTTTCTCTGCGCTTTTGTTTACCCGCGCGATGCAAGTTTATGGTTCTGATTGTCAAGATTAATTCCCTGTGATATTGACCTCCTGAGCCCGAAAGTAGATTTCCTCGTTTTTTTTTTCGAAAATAAAGCGCTTCTGGCGAAAACGAACCACATCAGGTTTATAGCTTTGCCAATACCTAACTATATATGCAAAATACTTTTTACTGAAAGTCGCTCTTAATTATGTCACATTTTACATGAATAGCATAAAAAAATTTAGTTTCCGCCGTAATTAGCTAGACCTGCCGTTTTCAGTAGCTGTGTGCATATCCCTTAGACACATTTTGACACAAGTTTGGTGAGAATTGGTTGCTATGGTTACGAGATATGATGACATAACTAGCAGGTGATTGAGCCATTTTTGAAGGAAAATGTGTGTTTTTTACCCTTTTTAGGCAAAAAATCAACAAAAAGCAGCAAAATGTTAAATCATGTCATATTCTACATGTCCAGCATCAAAAATGTCCAATTTCTAAATTTCGTTAAAATCCAAGATGGTGCCCAAAATGGTAGCCACCTTGGGTGACGTCACAGGGCCCCAGCAGCGCGGCAACCCATAGTATGTACCTCATCTTGTAGAGCACATCACATGCTTTCTATTAAAGGTTAAATCTTTTGCTTGTACGTCCGAGGGTTAAGCCGGTTAGGCGAACTAATATATCAAAGAGGATGAGGCGTGTTTCATGAGGATATCCAAACACTGAGAAGAGGGTCAAAAAATAAAAAAATAAAAAAAGATGCAGCAATTTTTTTTGTTAACTGACTGCGAGGTGTTTGGACACCTGATGAAACACTCTTTTAAGTGTTTGATTAAACTTCGCAAAAAAATTATCTTTATTAACATCAGGTATCAAACCAACGTCACGGTAGTGTGATTTCTTATGTTTCCTCTTTATGAATTGTAAATGGCTTTGGGAAAAAAAGGTTACCAAACCAAAATCTCGGTTAAAATAGAACAAAAACAGCAATAAAGGGACCCACCACTTTAGTTCCAATGAGTTCTCTTGCATGCTTCCTTTCCTCTTCTGTTCCACTGATTATTTGCACGTCTCCATCTTTACAAATTACTGTCGCTCCCGATTGGGCACTGATTTCCTTAAGCCTGGCCTGCCGCTTACCTATCACTATCCCCTTGTATTTATCTTGAATTTCCACTAGTTCCCAAAATGTACCCTGTCCATCTTTCTGCATATATGAAAAGAAATTGAATGAAGGAAGTCAAGTTTAAAAAAACCTCATCGAGATCGTTCTAGACCAACCCAGTGAGCACACAAAGTGCACACAGAACACTCTGCAGCGAGTTAGTAAACACAAGATGTTGGTTGAATATAATGGACCTGCGATCCTTTTGTTTTCTCGAGACAAATACAGTCAAATACCAAAAACAGTCACTAGTCAAGAACCCAACTATCATGTTTGAGGCGATATATATACCTTATCATTGCCAGAAAGTCTAATCGAGCATGCGCATTTGAAGATGTCGCTTATTATGTCGGTATTCTGTCCTCTCACTATAAAAAAAATATATGAGGATTTATCGTCATCATCATCATCATCATCATCATCATCATCATCATCATCATCATCATCATCATTAATTAAGCTGCTAAAAACATAAACGGTTCGGTTCGGTTTTACGAAACTTATGAAGTCATATTTTATGATGCCGCTGTTGTCAAAGACCACGATGGGTCTGGACTATGTCTTAGGTGGTTTGCACCAGTGCTATCGAACTTGCTCGGTGGTACTCATGTGATGCAGTCTTTCATCGGTTTGGTTCATCTAACTTACTCAATACAGCATGTCGCACACATGCACTTCTGATAAACGTCGTTGGTTTCGAACTAATCGAGGTCGGCATTAACCAGACCTTCATTAAAAACTAGAAAAATAGAAATCAGCTTTTGTGCCAGTTTGACGTGTACGTTTACTTCAATGTTTGCGGACGTTTGAAATTCATCTGGCAAGATCAAAGTAAAATATTTTAGGTGACCTCTGCTTTCTGTGTGATCCCATGATCTTCCTAGCGCGCTTCTGTGTCTTCTACACACTTTAATTATGCATTCAACTTTGGTCTCTTCTACCACAATTCAGGTTCGGAACCCTTGTTTGCAGAGAGACATAAGATACCCACCATAATGGGCGCGATTGTTCTGGGAAGTGTTACTATTATAACTAAGGTTTCAAATTGTGGGATCCAATTTCGAAAACGAAAGAATGCCAAATGTAGATAATTCATTAACTTGCATTTTTTTTAAGAAACAAAAAGTCCAAAATGACGTTTTCTGGTAGGAGGACAAGCCAGGAAGAATAAAATCGCACCGATTCATGCTATCTGGAACCGCTTTTTATACGCGGTCATTTCGTTTGCTGATAATAAAAAGTATCCTAATCATACTATGGTGGTCTAGCATCTTCATAGCAATGTTATACACAAATGAGGAAAAAAAAACAAGTGATTTCATGGAAACATTTGCTAAAACTTAATTCAAAGTGAAATAATCTAATGAGAACACTGGGCCAGATGATTAACAAGCGGAAATTGTTTTGATTGTTTTACTTTGTTTCTCTTATGAGAACACTGGGCAAAATGGTCAACATGTGAGGATCGTTTAGCTTTTTACTTTGTTTTTTTAATGAGAACACTGGGCCAGATCATTAACATGCGAAAATCGTTTTGATTTTTACGTTGTTTTTCTCATGAGAACACTGGGCAATATGGTCAACATGTGAGGATCGGATTGAACGATACACACTTTTATCAAACTTTCCTCAACGGTTTTCATTTTTAGTGAGGCAAATGGGGCCCTGATGATTTGCGTTAATTCTGTCCCATTCTAGCGGATACAGGCATTACGCTATTGCCAAGTTTGACCAGACGATTCGCTCACGTTTCAGTCTGGTAGATGGCTAAGCCTTTTACAGGCAGTAAAGAGCTTTTTGGAAATACTGTGTTCGTTTTATTGTGTTATAATGGGTAATCTTTGTGCCAGTGCAAAAAGTATAAATTGAAGTCCTTGCAGTAAGTACATGTGCAGTGTAACAAATATTGACTAGAGAGATAAAAAAATTAAAATGCAATGAGTTTTTGGATAAATATTTCTCGTTTTTTATTTATTCAATTTTTTTTTTACTTTTCAGAGGGGAGGAGGGGTGATCATCAGCTTAACTTAAATAATGGGGACCTAAGTAAGAAAGTGGTAGTGCAACATGGAGAATAAAAACTGTAAGGAAAGCCTCAAACAGATTCGTTCAAACAATAATAAAAACGAAACACTGATTAGGAAAGTTCTCGTGCCAGTGCAACAAGGCCCTTTAGTGACGAGTTTTTCTTTGTTTGGTTTTAGAGCTTTACACTGTTGAATTGATCTTCCTTTCCTGTATGAATTCTTTACCTGCTTCTCTACAATTTTTGAGATATATGTCATCATTCTTCTTACTAGTGCTCTTTTCACTTTCCACTGTACATTTTCATTTAATAAGCTGAACTGGTATAATATTGTTTATAACTTTAAGTATTAAACATCAAAGCATTAGGTAGCTGAACCTTTATTGGGTATTTTTTGGTATGCACGTAAATTAAAAAAAATAGTCGCTCTCAGGAAGGGGTTGAGTAGAAAACCTAAGGTTTTCAGATTTGTCTGCAAAGATAAATTATACTGAACTGCAATTTCAGAGAGGCAGAGACACGCCGGTCAAGAAGCATAAATTCCTAAGAACCAAACAGTTGATTAATCAACACTGAGAGTTCATTCGTTTATCTATATCAGTTCCTGGATATTAAACAACAAAGGCATTTGGCATATTTGACCTTTACTGATGATTTTTAACTCTTGATGGATGACACAATATTCACGGCATATTTCGTATTCTTAATGCCTGCAACTACCGAGTTAAGAGATTTTTGTTATGTTTTCACATAATAGCAAGATGAAATTAACAGATAAGTATAAGAAAAACGGTTAGATCTTCCTTGTCTCCAAGGGATGAGTTTGATAGCAAGAAAGCATAAAGTTTATCGATCGACCATCGGTCTGCACCAAAATTTGTCGTCAGTTTTGTAAGCGAAGCGATAAATTTTGCACTTACCTTCTAAAAAAAAAGCTTTCCATAGCAGAAACGAATAGCAATTGATTCCTTAAAATTCACAAGCTTAATCTGTCCTAAAACTTCAATTATCTTCGATTGAAGGCAAAGAGGACGATAACAGAAAGGAACAGTCCTATAGAAAACAACCACCAAAGTTTGTTTCTTGCGAGGAATCCCGCCTAAATCCTTCTCCAGAACTCCGGAAGGGATGTCTGTAAATCATGCATTCGAAATATTTGATGATCCTTTACTACAAAGCGAGTTTTCCTTCAGCAAAATCAGGGTCAAAAACTACCTGATCAGGGAGAAATTTGTCATTTGTTGCCAAGCGTCGCGCCACTGTGTTTGGCCCTAAGCCTCACACTTTCACTCAGTAAGCGCGAGACGAGGCTGTAAGTAACGTTAAATAGTTGCGCGGGTAATTCACTTTTGTAGAAGTCGAAAAACGCTCTAATATAACATTTTACATTCAGTGATAAGTGAACACCACGCTTTGGATCATGTGAGAATTGTAACACTCAAGCAAATACCAGCAGATTTAAAACCGACGAAACACCCAATTATGACCGAAGCCCAACTCATTGATGACCACAACTGTATCGACCATTGTTTAATTCCTCGCGAAGCGAGGAGGGCCGAAGGCCCTCCGAGCGTAGCGAGGTTTATAAATTTGTCGCGTGGGGTTCGCGCGAGGATCGCTTAGGGCGGTCAAATCTCGATCTGCCCGTATATATTTCGATGGTGTCCGCACAGTTGCCTAGCAACAAAACCAAATCGCGACCGCTGACAGTTGTGCACTCTCATGTTTCTTCGGCATGTGTCTTCATTTCTTGCTTGCTTCGCTGCGTTCATTTGGGTGCTGATATGTTTATTCATCGTCTGTGAACAAGCAAGCAACGCCTGATTACAAGTGGCTGAAAATCCATTCCGGGGGAGATTTACAACTGAAACTCAGCGTGAACGCCGACTTGAAATTCAGCGCGAACAACGAAGGCGAAAGAGTCGACGACAAGAAAGCACGGGTATAGAACATCGTTTTCCGATGATAGCCTAGCGAAGACTAAAGCCATCAGCAGGACACAAACAGGAGACTGGAATAATCACAGACGAGAAATCTTGGAACATACATAACGTAGCTTAAATTTAGCTTGATAGCACAACGCTGCGACAAAACGGCATTCCCCAACAACGCTAGAATCGATACAAGGTCTTCGAATATTATAACTCAGTCACACCAATTGAATAATACCGGTAAGAATGAACTCAGTGGCTACAAACTCTTCGACAAAACGTGTGCTGAAACCGATCAGGACCGGTGACACCGACATGAAGTGCTTCGACAAAATGATTTTGATATAGAAGCAACAAGAGGCGGGAAAAAACACACGATCATCAAAATACTTTTGCTAGAAATATACCTTTCCAACGGACGGTGACTGAACAGGTTGGCTCAAAATTATTTCCTCTCTCTACCATTATCTTTACTCTTGATGTACCAGTAATTATTATTAACGTATAATTACTTTTCTAAGTATGATCAAAATTACAGATTACACAAGAGAAATGAAATTATTCATAAAATAGGTTTCAGTTCCCCAAACAACTTGCATATTTGTGTATGAGCAGTAAAAAGAATTTAAACTTTAAGTTTAGGACGTTCCCGAAAAAATATTTGAAACAAATAATTCATATTGGATCAGTAGGAATTTCTAAAAGTTTTTGTTTTCCGTTATGGATATAATTTGACCCTGTTAATAGTAAAAAAATAATAATAATATTCAGATGGATCAGAAAGGACAATTTCTGTTCACAATTTGGTTTGGAAATGCACTTACAAGTATTGCTCTGCCTGACAATTACCACTTAAAATGTGTAGCGGGGATAGGTACATACCTGCATGTATTTGATGTGAAACAAACATTACTGCTTAAAATTAATTATTGATAATAATTTCATGCTACATACAGTGACCAGCATCACAGCTCTCCTCGCAGTGCACAAACAAGCACCAAATTCATGGGAATTGAGATCCTGATCACCTTCAACATGATTTGTCTATGTGAAAGTTTGTCTCACTTCTGAAGGTTTCACATGCTATAATCTACACTCACCCTTTCCCTTAATTAGCTACTCTTGCTTTTCACACCAATTGACCTCCCAAAGCCCCAATGTAAACCTGCAAATTCTCCTTACTGGTCTTCATACATTTCTTGTAGTACTAGTGCAGAGAACTTCTTTCTACTGACATTAACACTATTCATGTTTGGTGATCAATTCCTTAATTCTGATGACCTAATTAAAGCATTGCTATTGTAGGGAGATGCTGGTCACTGGGGCGTCAAGGGTTAATGTATTATATTATTGTGACAATTATCTAATCCAATTTCTATAGTATGTTGGGGGAATGAATAAACATGCTACAACATCAATAGAAAACTCTGTGCTTTGCTTGCCATTATTCTGTATTATTCTCATTTCAATTTTTGGGTAAAAATGGATAATTTTTTTTAATGCACCACATCACTCTTCAACAGTAAGAGACTCCTGCTACAGTATCTCAACCAGTCAAGGGAAATAATGCATTGTTTTAGCTATTGACACTTGTCAATACCCAGTAAATAGAACAAAAACAGTACAACAGAATCGAAAGGAAATGGCCGGGTTAATGTTGGAGATAACAAGTGCCAATTGGAATTTGAACTGCATTTCTGATAACCTACTCTCACCCAACCAAAATCAACAGAAACACCACACATATTGTCTTGGGCAACAGGTCCACAGCAATACTATACGTCCTCTCTAGAGAGCAATTTACCTTATGTCAGAATGAAGAGAGGTTGGGGGGGGGGGGGAGGGGCTGAACGTATTTTCGTATACATGACAGAGGATTGGATGCAAGTTACATGGAAGCGAATGGGAACCAGAATGTCGATCTTAACTCCCAATTGGGGACCATTGTGGCCACCCAACCACATCTCCAGTTAAAGCAAAATTCTATCCCCTCCCCACCCTCATCGCTCAATTTTGTGGTGCACCCCTGCCTGAGCTTCGCGAGGTTCTGCGAGTCACGTATTTCTAGTATGTTAGAGACGACAGATAAAAATTCCAGCCGGCCAACCGCGTATGTCAAATGGAGAGGGAGAGGGAGAGGGGTGGTAAAGAGAAGGAGGAGGGGGAGGGGGGAGAGGGGAGGAGGGGAAAAGGGAGGTTAAGGATGGGGAGGGGCATGGAGAAGGAGAAGACTGCGTAAAGGAGTGGGAGGGGGAAGCAGGAGGGAAGGATGTGGAAAGGAGAGATGGAGAGGTAGGCTGGGGAGGGAAAGGAAGAAGAAGAAGAAGAAGAAGAAGAAGAAGGAGAAGGAGAAGGAGAAGGAGAAGGAGAAGGAGAAGGAGAAGGAGAAGGAGAAGGAGAAGGAGAAGGAGAAGGAGAAGGAGAAGGAGAAATATATTTAGTTTTTCCTTACATCTTACCACTATTTCCATGATGAGCCTCCTAGCGCATGCTCGTTGCCTCTCATAACCCACTAT
This sequence comes from Siderastrea radians, assembly GCA_964017195.1. Classification (NCBI taxonomy): domain Eukaryota; kingdom Metazoa; phylum Cnidaria; class Anthozoa; order Scleractinia; family Rhizangiidae; genus Siderastrea; species Siderastrea radians. The sequence continues at coordinate 18,685,307 of OZ024900.1, forward strand.
TGTAAACCCTTCTTCATCCCTGCTCGATGTGAAAACGCTTGCTCCAGATTTCTGCATAATTTCATTTAGCATAAGACGACCCCTGCCAATGACAAGACCTTTCATATTTTTTGGGACTCCTACGAACTCATTGCCCACTTCCTCCACATCATGTTCCTTAATACTGTTGTAATCTAACCTAAAAAGCAATAATAATAAACATGCAAGTTAGATACGTTCACAAAAGGTTGAGATGACATGAAACAAGATACTTTCATCATCTAAATTACAACAATCGGCCAGCGCAGTTTTTTAAGCATAACTAATTTCTAAACCAAACATTTTTGTGTAGGTGTCCGATTACGAATGGCGTTCATGCTCTTTCCTACCAAATGCATAGATCTAGTGAATGTTTTGACTATTTTTATACGTCTGGCGGCATTGCTAAGAGAAAAGTATTTAAATTTGACAACGGCCTTATGATCGACCTCTCTGGCTCACATCCTCTGACGACGGCAATTTTGCTGCAAATGGGACAAATTGCGGCGGCTGTCGATAGAACCAAACGATCGCACAATTTTTGTCATAGATCTTCAAAACTATTCTACGTTAAATTGCCCGAAAACAAGATGGCATGCAAGTGGAAAAAACTGTTTAAAATTCAGGAGGCTGTCGATCTAGACGGGAGCTAGAATTGCTCGCCTTATTAGTTTCTCATTTCTTCTTTTGTTGGGGGCGTCATTGGCAAGCGGAAATTAACCCGATGTTGATCATGCTATGTTTTGTCTTTTTAAACTGCGATGGTAGGGGGGGGGGGAGGGGGTACGGAGGGAGCAACGACAACGAAGCTTAGAAGGCAGAGGTTCTGCAACAAGAGCTGATGGCTTCATATGACCTAAGAATTACGTGAAGTTCGCAAAAGGCTGTCATATTTGATCCTCCATCTTGGAGTTCCTTATTTTCCCAAAAAAATCTCCGAAAATTGTTCAAAATCAATTTTAAAAAAAACACTAAAATCGTCTAAAAGGTAAAAGTTACAGCACGAAAGTTACAATTTTTCCTCACAAATATGACAAAAACTGCCTGTCAAATGTGGTTTCCATATTTGCTATATCAAATCGTTCCCTGATAAATTTTAGGAAAAGTGAACTAGTTCGTTGGCTCTAGATAACGCATATTAAAGCAGCAATACGCGTCTTACGTCCACGCTGGCAGACCCCACCCCTCCCTTTTCCCCTCCCAGGACTAAGGTAAGATAAGGTTAAAACTCTATGAATGAATGAATGAATGAATAAGTTTATTTAAGTGTCAGGGTGAGTATTTAGCCTTTGACAGCTAATTGGGGACACTCTACTACTTAAAATAAATTAAAATTTACAATATACATTTAAAAATTACAATATTTCATTATATTAAACTTAGGGGGAATTAATAAGAATAGGGATAGGGCGTTTATAAAAACGGTTTCTAAACTCGCAAATTCATTATTATACTTAACTAAGGAACAATTAAAAAGATAAAAATAAAAGAAGTGATAAGTGATATGCACGGTATTTACTCCAGGTAATTACTATTATAATTAATTATGACTTCAACAAATAAACTATCACGTTAGGAAAATTAAAGAAAATTAAAGAAAAAGTTAATTACCGGTAATCCTTAACCCTATTTAGCCGGGGGGGGGGGGGCACATTGTGCCCGCACTGACTTTATTGATTTATAACTATTAAACGATTAAACAAATAAACACCAAATCTCGTGACATCCCCTAAAATTTATCAGAGAAAATTTTTCTGTGTCTATGACGTATCTATGATGATTGACGTTTCCATAGCAACCATCTCCTCAGAGTGTATTTCGACTATTTTCTGGGTTTTTTTGAGGTTTTTTTTTCAATTTTTTTACCCTTTGTTTCTGAGAAGAAGATAATACTTTACTTTTGATTAGGTATGATTCTTAGAACAAATTCATAGATTTTCCAATGTTGTCATTGTTAACTGTATGACTGCAGGCTTAAGATTCAAGACGGCGGCCTCAAAATTCGAAATGTCTGGTTTGTGACGACATTGTGACGTCATGACACATCATGATTGACACGTTATTATCCCAATCTGTTAAGCTAATGAAGTGCTTAAAACGTGCCAAGTTTCATCTCAAGGGCGTTCATACTTTTCGAGATCTTTGGGGGGGGGGGCACTTTGTACCCACTCCTAGGCTCAGAATCTCAAAAAAAAAGGTCCAGGCAAAATAGGGTAAAGCGACAATTGGGATGTCCACACATTGATACCCTTATTTTAGAAATAGGTGTTAAGTGCAAGATGTAATACATTAAACATTTTGTAAATTTGGCTACAAACGATTACGCCCAGTCAGACTTGCTGTTGGCACATTGTGTCCATTTCCTGTTAGCTACAAATACACGAGATGTTTTTGCAAAGATGTGCGAAATCAGTAAATTTAGCATTATCATTAGAAAGTTGATCTTGGTATTACTAAAAATGAGGGAAATTGATTTAATACCTCTCTTTAGTTTGGTTGCAGCTTCTGAATCCAACTGATTGCAGAAGCTGATCATGCAGTCTCTTGTGACTTGATGACGAACAGTTCCAAATAAAATATCAACAAACCTTTTGTCTGCACAGTGCATAGCTTAGTTACTGCGTGATATTACATATTATAAAAACTGTGATCACTTTTAATATAATTAACTAGTTCTCCCTGAAAATAAGTTCGTTTTACAATATGTAGTTTCTGCATCACTGGGTTGTAATATATTTGGATCACTGAATTAACTTTTAATAATATTACTTATGGCTCAGTTATTGATTATTGACATGAGTAAATTAATAGCATGATGTTTTTAAATATTACTGCAAAGAGCATATATATTCAATGAAATCATACAGCTGAGTATCTTCATGGAGCAGTTTTTGTTTTGTTTTTGGTGTCTTTAATACGTATATTTTTGCTGATTAAATTGTAAATTGTTTTTTAGGTACCCTTACACAAAACGTCTCCTTTCCATGGAATAGAGCAGTGTTGGTTCTACCGTTATTCAGAAAACATGACCAAATTAAAATATCACAGCAATTCTGCACTTAGTAACAAAAACACCAAGACACCTTTTTCTTTCTTTGGGTATGGAAGTTTATTGCTAACTATAAAAACCGTACAAACATGCTGGACATGAGCAAGTAAAAGTAGCTAATAAACTTCGCCCACCAGCACCTAGACTAAGAACTGGGTGGGTGGGTGGGAAGGGAAATAGAAAAAATACTCGAATCACTGGGAACAATTATTCTAACGTGCTCAAAACCAGAAAGAAACTACACACCTGTCTAATCAATGAAAGTTAATAACTAGTATGAACTCAACAATATTTAACAGGTTGCTCTCCAAGACCGTTTAGAATTACCTATTTTAACTAGGTCAAAATAACACGTTAATTACTGAAGCCATTGATACCTGACCTGGCTACTTTCTGTCAGTACATCATTTGGGACGAAGTTGGTATTTTCATACTTTGTACTTATTTAAGACAGAGAAGAAAAAAACATGGAAAAGTTGAAAAGCCACCTAGATTCCTTCATGAATTAAAAGCTGAACTTCTGAATCCTTACATGTACTTGTTAGGTGTTTGTTGGAGTGTTTGTTGGGTTAATTGGAGTAAATATGAAACGATTGTCAGAAGTGTATATTCATTTGATTTTTTTTATCATTCATATTTTGGGGTGTCCTTACATAAATATAAGAGAGAAAATTTCTGAACAGCCATGCAGTTTGGTAAACCTTTTCTTTTTCTAAAAGTTTTTTGAAACTTATTTGGAAATACAAGATCAGCTTACATGGCTTTCATGAGTTCTGATTTTAAAAAAGCCAGTGACTTAAAGTAAAAACTAAGTAAAATCACAAGTTACTTGGCAATGCTTGGCATAACATTTTTAAAGGCCTCAGTGTTAAAAGGGAAAGTGAAAATAACTATTTTTTAATATAGCTGGAGTTTACCTTTGGTATATAAACACTTTTAAATATTTCCATTTTTTTTGTTATCAAACACTGCAATAGCAGTTAATAATACCTTGTTCTGATGACAGTATGTATTATTTAAACACAACCAGCCACAAATATTTGCAATATTCACAGTTAACTTTTCTCATTTGCATTACAATGTATTTGAACATGGATGTGAGGCAATTTCGGGCAAAAAGTGCAAAATTGCCCGAAATTGCCTCACATCCACGTTCAAAAACATTGTAATGCAAATCAGAATAATAAACTGTGAAAAGGGTAATTCATGCAAGATTCTTTAAGTGTCAATCAAAATCATTTAAGGGTGGATTCATTTGTATTATATGCATATATAGGTATCGCTTAAGTGCTTGGGCATTGTCTTTTGTTTTTTAGCTAAAAAACAATAGAAAATTTGCACGTGCCTGAAAGCGATATAGCTACAGGCGTATGCTGCAAATGAATCCACCCTAAGATCTTGGCAGAAATTTTAAGAGTCTTAAAGTTATTGGCAAGAACTCAACCAATCTTTGTTGATCCTTTAAGGTCTTTGCACGAATTTTGAGGATCCTTGAAGATCATGGAAATTAAATGTGATTATGCTTGAAGATCTTTTCAAGAATACTATGAGGAACTCTGAAGATCAACAGGATCCTTGAGTTTTTCGGGACAATCTTTAAGGACTTGCAGAACCTGAGAAGATTTCAACAAGGGAAAACCTATCTACACTAAGGGGTGAGACTCCATAAACATTTGGTTGGTCTTTTATAGACCTTGACAACGTCTCTGCTATACAAGGCCTTTTGCAACATCTTATTAAAATGCACACAGATTTAGAACCTCGCTATATTGTGTGGGTTGTTTAATAATAAAAGTACCATGGATTGGATGGGAACAGGTCAGGGAATGTTGATTTTTAACACCCCCAAAAACAAGAAAAGTTGTTTAGTACAGCAGTTATACTTTTGTAACTCAGGATGGCGTGACCTCGGGTTTTACCAATTTACATAAGCGAAGACGAGTCGTAAAAATAATTCATTCACAGACGCTTCGTGGGTCTTTTAGCCACTTTTCGAAGGATCAAAACAGTATTATATAAAGCTCAGTGATGCTCCACGTCACTAGTTAGATGCTAGACAGCCCATGTGATCCTATACTAAATCGTGACGTTCATGTTTAACAACACAACAAATCAGTAATGTTTTGTAAACAAACAGGCAAGCAGACGGCCGATTTAATACGAACGGTAATTTAAACAAAAGCTCGGTTTGTTCGCACAAACGTTTAGTTATACTAACAAGTTAATTATGTTTGGTATTTAAAGGGGAAAATAACATAACGCGACCGAATTGCACTCAAAACATGCAGCCAAAATCTATTTAGCAGATCCCCAGCTCTTGCCCGTAAAAGGTTGGCAAAAACTACCGGCTATTCAAGTCGTTTGTTCAGCAGTGATTTGAGTCAGGATATAGTGATATTATCTAGGCTGCTGTTGTGGTTATCGTAATTATGTCAGTGCATTACTTTCTCTCAGTAAAAATAACACAATTTTAATGGAAATTCGCTCTAGGTTAGAAGGCAATTGCAATGCTTCGCAAGATCTGGGGTATTGTCTGATGCATCAACTAAAATATGTCTTACCGCTCACGCCGTGGATCGAAAACCCCACTGGCCATAGTCTTCTAACGTGAAATGCGTTGGAGGTTGAGTGATTCTTTCGTTTGATGCCGTTTTTCATAGATGGGAAACGATTAAAGGAGAAATCGACAACCCGTGAACTCAGAAACCGAAAGTACTTCCGGGATGCAAATATTGGTCTCAAGGAATGCCGGGTAAAGTTGACGAGCGGCCTGGGGCGAGCTCAGTGTCTAAACAAATGGTGCCTTTTCGACTCTTTGTTAATGGCAATAATATTTGTTTTCTTTTTTGGGAACCTTCATAGATAAGACCAATCTCGTTTTAAGGGACTGTAGAGTCAACTCTCTCTAAGCGGACTCCTCTTTCATGCAGACATACACGGCTTGTCCCGGCCGAATGTCACTGGTTTGTCTGTAACTTAACTCCCTCTAAGGAGGACACCTCTAAGGCGGACAGCGAACACTAATTAACTTACCTCATCAGTTATATCCTGAAACTGTTCTCATCACAAGAAAAGGCATTATTTGTTGTATTTTGCACAGTAAGCTGACGAAGTTATTTGAAAGCGCAAGCCGAGCAATTACAGAAAGATATATTTTAGTGTATCTTGATATGTGAAATCTTAATATTTTAATTAAATAACCCCAAAACATTGTCTTTCAGTTGTGCTCGAGCTCTTTGCTGTTCTCGTTCTAGTTCTGATGTTATAGGTTTCTAGTGTCAACTTACATTAACTCTTTATAAGGCGGACACCTCTCTCAAGCAGGTATCTAGAGCTGATCGGCCAGGAACCGCACAACGGGTGGGCTGAGGGGGCCTTAGCCCCCTCCCCCTCCCATTTTTGGTGCCATTAAAAAATAATAGTAATGCAAAATTTGGAAAATTCATTAGTCAGTGATTAGTTTCAGGGTTTACCAGTACTTGGTTTTTCCCTGTTACATCTTATTTTTATATGGACCAAACAGAAACGAAATAGACACGGAATAGTAACTAATTCCCACCAGAGCCCTCACTCACAATCCCCCCGGATATTGTTAAGTTATGGGAACAAGGCAACTCCAGAGATGAGGGGGAGCAAGAGCTCCAATAAAGCAGGCGTGAAGGTCATCGCTGCGGGGAGGAGGGAGGGTCGCTGAACCGTGAGTCCTCAGCAATTCACGAAAAGACAGAGTACATGCGAGCTGAGAAGCTCTATATATTTATATATATGCACAAGGTCAGTGGCATAACACGCGATTGCCAAAAATAGCTGGGCCCGTGGAATAGAAAATTAAGGTGATTGTTAGCGCGGGCCCCGGTGAGAATAATAACTAATTCCCACCGGAGCCCTTACTCACAATCACCCCAGATATTGTTAAGTTACGGGAACGACGGACCCCTACGGTGACCACTTACCTAAGCCCCAAGATCAAAACGGCCGACGCCATATGCATCACATAATTAAATGCGGAAAGAAAATATGGGTCCTCCTCCCAAAACTCAGAAGATGTACGAGCACGAGATGAGTATTAACAACTCGGAGAAAACCCATTTTCAAAGAACAACAAAGAGCGTGAGTACCAAATAAATAAATTGTGCAATTTTTTTCATGTTCCAAGATATTAGGAACGTCACAAGCTGTAAATCTACAATTAGCCAAACACTTGATGAAAACCCGAGAGGTCACTAAACTGTTTATAGCTAGCAACGCATCCCTCGGGCGTCTTTTCCCCGGTAGGGAGTTCACCCGCGGCGAGGACGGAGGCTGGACTTGTAACCAGTAATGCTTCGTGCAGATGATTATAGTGGTCTACTATAGGAGGCGTTCACCAACCAACATGCAGTGCTATGTCTTGTTTGGGAACCCCAAGTAACTCTAATGTGATAGAGCATCCGGAGCGTAGACTATGGGGGGTTTCACCTTCATCAATTCCTAGATCGCTAAGATACCCCTTAGGCGACTACAGCGCGCAGAACCAACAAAAGGCTCCTCTGATATTGCACCGTGCCTCGTTAAAGAGCGAAATAAAAACCCACAGGAGATATCTACCTTGATTAATCGGTAAACATCCAAATAAAGCTTGAAACTGGAAACAGGACATACGATGGAATGGCGGGAATTCTGCACGCAAAAAGAATGAGTCGAACCGTCTCTAAGAGTTCTTCCAAAAGTATGATTAAAAAGCAATCCTGAAAAGTCCGGTAGTTAAAAGACCTCCCTGGATGTGGCACGCCCTAAGTCTGACAAACGATCGCCAGCATGAAAATCTACTAAGCACATACAACAGGTGAGGAGGAGTATTGCGATTCCTAAGCTTTGACAAAATATGCTTCGCTATTCTAACAAGTTTGTCCTCAAAGAGGGGAATAGCTCTGTGGGGTTGCACCCGCGCTTGCACCTTCCCTGACAATTTTAAGGTACTCTTAAATAGACGGATGCGAGGCTGGATTTCCAATTCCTAGCTAGACAGTCGTCCCATTTGCCTCCCAGCCCTTTCTAAATAAAAATAGCACAGATCTTCCACGCAAGACTGTCTACAGTTCCGGCAGATAACCGCTTAAGGCTGTGACAAGACTTTGGTCGACGCTGTCCCAACTCAGGCCACGCGGAATCATGAACGACAGTTTTCGAACCTTGTCTTCCCAAACCAAGAACTTTAAAATATCAGAGAGAGACACCGAAGCCAAACTTTTAGCAACTGCTCAAGCATGTTAAGGCATGGCTCAGAGCCTAATTTGCATAAAATCTGAAAACAGGCATAAATTTCAAGAGATTTACCAAAACAGTCTCCAACTTGGCAGCAGCATGGATCTTAACAACCTTAAACCAACGTTTACTTAAAGTGTCGAATATTTGCGTCACGTGGCCTTTTACCTTTGTTTACTTACGCGAAAAGAAAATTGAAAATGGGCCGCTGAGATGGCATATGATGGATGCAAATTGAAATGTCAAAGTGTTCGTATGGTTCTCCTTTATTTGAATCTGTCCAGAATGGTTGACTTCGATGTACAGTTAAAGGAGTATTTTTTAAAAAGAGTCACGTGACAGTTTGCTCCTTAATATCTGCTTAATAAAAGAATCATTTTCACCATTCAGGACACGGGTGGCCTCCATGTAGTAAGATAAATGATACTGAATGCTTTTTTTCTAGCTAGAGTTAACCATCCTTGGCCCATTTCAAAATATTTTTTTGCCCTAATTATGACGTCATCAGACAAGTGACCACAACAAGTAAACCTTAAGGGGGGGTTCTACCTGAAAAATGTGCATTTTTTCAGATAACTGTAACAAAAAGACTTTTATTCAAAACCATAACAAATTATATATCGTTGCAAAGCTCATGAACCCTAGATGTCAAAAATTGATGTTACGAAGTACCATCGGCAAATGTAACCTGACACCGGGCACTCCAAGAGACCTCAAGCTGTGCGTGACACATATACACTTGAGTAAAGACTTCTACATGTAGATTCAACCAAATAACAACAATTTACTGTCATTCTAAAGCATACAGAATGCTTCTTGGGATGAGCGAGGGGTTTTGAAAAATTTCAAAATGTGACGTAATAGCATATGTCTCAAGTTACATGTCCAGAACATGGTAACTATTCAGTTGACCATTTCTTCACTAAGAATCCTATGACAAATTCCTCCACTCATCCCAATTAACTCATTGAGAACTACTATCACTGAAAATTTCAGGTCCATTGCTCTAATCCTTCTTGAGATATCTTTTCTCAAGTGTTAGAAAACTGCGTATTGAGAAAAAAGGCCCTTAAATTAAGAAATAAAATTAAATAACAGCTGTATTCAAATAATAAAGTCTGTGAGTAGAAAACAGTCCATATTTAATAGAACTAATACTAGAGAGTAAATTTAGAAAGCCCCAGCTTCATATGTGATATCTTCTTTCTCTCTAAGCACTTCTTCTCTGCGGATATGGACAAGCTGTAGTGCTTGGCGGCGTCTTTTCTCCTTAGCTGTTGCCTGGCTATCAGCTTTTCGGAGTCGTTGCCGGTCCCTGAGCCTGAATAAGTGGCCAGTAACTTCACCACCAGGAATGGAAAGTCTTTCCATCACTCAAAACCAGTTCCCTCAAAAACCAGTTTTCCTCAAAACCAGTTCCCGATTCTATTGCATGATATACAGCTCTCCTGTTGACATCAAAAGATTTTCCTTTTTTTGTGATGTTTGGTGATGTCTGCCAAGGAGTGCTTTCATCACAAGCACTACAGTGAATAGTAGAAAGGTCTGACTTCAATCCTGCACGACTAGAGGAATTTTCTTCAATAGTTAGATTTCCTGAATTAAAAAATAATAAGAAAAATATGCTACAGAAACAGAACACGCACACATTTAACAAAAACAATGTTGAATGCATAAATTAGTATTAATTCAATATCAGTGTCAAGGTAAATAAAGAGTCTAATTAGACTCCAGTATAATTAAACTATACATTACAGCTGAATATTTTAAGTCCTTCAGCAAGGAAGTACTTGCATGCATAACAATACATATGTGTTAAAAATGAAAGTAAAAAACTGAAAACTAAACACAATATACTTGCTTCAAGTTGACATGTAACTTTCTTGCATTTGTGTACATTCGAGAGCACGGACGATAAACCCTCCCAATCAATGAGCCTGTATCCATTTCCCTCGTGTACTTCTTCTGTTTCCTGCGAAAAATCTGAAGACTCATCTCCAGAGCTCTGGAGCTTCATTTTCTTCCTTGAAGAACTAAGTGGCTGATCGCTCTGTGCGCCAGCTGACTGATCAGACAGATCGTGCGAAGTACCAGGTCTCGATTCGATTTCAGTCTCTTTCGAAGGAGTTTCCTTAGAAGATTGTGGACTTTTAAGAGCTCCACCAAATCCTTTTCTTTTCCTTGTTTTCCGATAAAAGCTTCTTTTCCTCTTTCCAGTCATTTCAAAGTAAAAGTTTCCCAATATATTTCGAAATAAACAACAAGGTCCACTCCATGCAAATTTCAACTCATCCCCAGTGCCTCTCTTTCATTTTCTAACGTATATCTTCATGTATGGGGTCACAAAGATGACCAAGTCGGTTTCTGCCTTGTTTCAGAGATTCGGGGGGGCAAACAGAGGTGTAAACAGGGAAAAAACAAAAAACGCGAACTTCCGTCGCCATGGTAACCAAATTCCTCTTTTAAAAAAACGTTTATATTTCACTTATTCTTCAAGATATTCGAAAAAAAACTTTTACCAAAGTAAAGCCAAGTAGTTGAACTTGTCATTTATGAAGAAAACAAGAAAACGCTTTTTGGAGTCAATTTCAGGTAGAATCCCCCCTTAAGGCATTTAAGGACGTTAAATCCTTTGTACTGTATCCTTTAAGTGTTCTTTAGGACATAAAAAATATTGCTTCCGTAAGGAATAATAATTTACTTCGCAGGGGGTCTAAGTCAAGGAAATAAGCCATGCCTTAACATGCTTGAGTGGAAGCGACGCCAAAAACCTTGAGAGCAACTTGTGCAGGGCTATTTTCTGACGCTCGTAACTCTTATTTGACCTTTGTCGCCGTAACTGATCCAATTTACGATCGATAGCGGCGACATCAATAACCAATTTTGTCCGGGAACCAAGATCTGCTAAGACTTCGCTACGAAATCCGCACCACTGGCAGAAGTTGAAGTCAGCGTCATTCCACGCCAGGCCAAAATACGTTGTATTCTCGGGCGATAACAGAACGTGATCGTATCCGCTCTTCGTCAAAAACCGATTGGAAATGCCCATAAAACACATAACGAGGGGGTTGGAAATGTAGTCGAGCGAAAGAGGAAGGTCCTTAATCCGCAGGTTTAGTAAGCGCTCATCATGGCACATTCTCGGCTTAGGGGCCGACCATTTAACTCTTGAGGGGGGGGGGGGTGGATGATTTCGAAAAAAAAATTCCTGCAAGCCCTTATCGGAAGAAAAAATTGCATGCAGCACAAATGAAATGGAAAAAAAAATTCTTGCACTGCTGCAAGCAAGAAAAAAAAATGTTGCAAAGCTATTTCATCATTTCAGGGGGACTTTACAAAATCCCAGCAAAACTGCAACCATTCTTCCCTTGCTCCCTTTAAACTCTGGAGTTGGTTATGCTTCAGAATGTGCAATGCATTCTTAGCTTTATAGGGTCCGACAATCTGTGAGCCAGCGAGCCACTCCAGTTAGCCTAAATCACACTCTGGTTTAGCCAAAACAACATTCCGGTTAGCCTACAGTTATAGGCTTTAATAGGTAGCTTGCGGTTAGCCCTATATAATGGGATATAAAGGGATTTCTGGCTTGCACGGTTCACAAGGCTCGCAAGTCATAGGAGTCATGCAAGCCATTATGGTTAGCCTAAATTACACATTGGCTAGCCTAGTTAGCACTGCAGTTAGCCTACAGTTCCTTTATAGGTAGCTTGCGGTTAGCCTTTTTATTGGGATTAGGGATTTCTGGCTCGCTGGCTCGTACTGTATCCAAACTCGTTAGCTTTATAATATCACAAGCAGTAATGGAGGTAAATTTTTCTATTTAAAGAATCAAGTTTTATTAGACAAAGACACGTCACGTTTCAAGGGATTCAAACGGTCTTCTCACCACCACTGTTTACAGAAAGCCCACCCACACTGACCAATACCTAGCCTATGATTCACACCATCCACAGTCAGTGAAACGTGGTATTGTTAAGTGTCTATACGACCGAGCCAAACACGTCACATCTAAACCATCAGCTATCTCTAAAGAAAAGAAACATTTATCATCGCTACTTGTTTCGAACGGATATCCTTCTTCATTTGTACGAAAGCTCACAAAGACAACAAGACCAACAACCAACGAAGAACCTACGCAGGAATTTAAATCTACTGCGGTTCTACCCTACATAAAAGGTGTATCAGAGGTTCTTCGCCGCTGCCTACAACAACAAGGCGTACGCACCGTCTTCAAATCAGACACAACTCTTAGGTCTCACTTAGTGCGACCAAAAGACACCCTTGAACCAACTAAACAAGACGGTGTCGTCTATAAAATTCCATGCGAGTGCGGCAAAGTATACATCGGGGAAACAGGGAGAGCGATGCAAGACAGGATAAAAGAACACGACAGAGATATAGGGCTTGCTCGTACGCAAACCTCCGCGGTTTCGGAACACGCTAACGAAACGGGGCATCTTCCTATTTGGAAAGAAGTTAAGTTTATTGATCGTGACCCTCACTGGTACACACGTAGGGTCAAAGAGGCTATCCATATAAGGCTTCATCCTAATAACATCAATAGAGATAGCGGAATCGAAATTCCAGAAGCTTGGATACCTACGGTCAGAAAGCAGAACAGCCGACCAACCACAAAACGGACCTGTGAGAGAACAACATCTAATAGTCGGAATAATAATGAGGATCGAAATGCACCAATAGCAGCGAACCATCATGCTACAAATAGCGACACGTAAACAATTGACCTCATCGCCTGATGAAGACTAGCAGTATTGCAGTCGAAACGTCGCGATCAACAACTCAAAGCGATTCCATCGTGAGACAAACGAATAAACGTTCATCTTACCTATCTTACACCACGATGAACAATAAACACATCTTTAATGACATATATTTTTCTATGTTTAAATATTTGTAAATAAGATATATCTCTATTATAACATATTCAGTATAAAAAGAAACAGATCCAAACCTTTTTTGTTGTCAACCGTAAATAAATAACAGTAACATGTATCTATATTTTTCTATGTTTTTATATTTTTAAATAAGATATATCTTTATTATAATATATATTCAGTATAAAAAGAAACAGAGCCAAACCTTTCTTGTTGTCAACTATAAATAAATAAATAAGTAAACAGTAACATGTTTCTATATTTTCAATGTTTTTATATTTTAAAATGAGATATATAATTATGCCATAAAAAAATTTTCCCGGATCCCCCTGAAGCGCGAAAATAAAAACAAGGAAGGCCTTTATAGAAGCCTGGCATAATGAGAGTAACCAGGCCTAAAGATCCAACCCACTTGAGGATACACTGGGAACAAGCCTACAGTGCTCGGTAGTAATGGGAACCACGAAGAACATTAAAATAGCTTGAAATTTTGTAGTTTTAACTTAATAAATGGACAATTGTAGCTCTAAAAAAATAAATAACTGTTATGTCGCAAAATGGCACTATTATGCCGGCAAATAGCACTATTATGCCGGCATTATGCTCGATGCTCCACCTATAGTATTATGCTCGAAATTATGCCGGCATAATATGTCAAACCCTACTTAGTAAGCTCGTACAAAAAAAAAGTGTAAGTGATTTTCATAATCCCATGAAACAAACTCAAGCCCATGCATTTCACTTATGATTTATCTATTTGTTGTCTTGTCTGTTTTGAGGAAAAAAATCCTGCAGAGAAATGAAGAGGGAAAAAAAATTCTGCAGAGCATTTAGAAGGGAAAAAAATATCCTGCCCACCAGGTTGCTAGAAAAAAAAGCTTGCTGACCAGAAATCATCCCCCCCCCCCGTCAAAAGTTAAATGGTCGGCCCCTTAGAAGGTTCAACGGTAACAGGCGTTATAAGATGAGGCGGCGCCACTGCACCAATTTTGCCCCAAAATGAAAGAGACCTATAAGAAAGGCGCTCCAAAATAGTTGCACTAACACTACACTAACAAAGTTTTCAAATTGCTCGCAAACCTTGCTATTAGGGAAGATTGCAGCCGGAGGAGAAGGAAGGTTGTAGAGTTTCCCCTGAAAATCTCCCTTGAAGTGGACGAAAAAGTCAGACACCTTAACACCGTGAGAAATATAATCGCAAATCTCCTGACGCTCAGGATAATCTTCAAGAACCCAATCCCACTGCGGCATGTGCCGGTCTATTTCCTCAGCCACGAATGTTTTTGGATCGCAGAACAGAACCAACGTGGGGGATGCGAAAACAGAACCCCACAAAACCATTTCCAGAGAAGGGTTTGGGCCCTCCAGTCACACCAATCAAGCTTAGTAGGCACCACTCTCTGGGAATCAAAATCTAAGCTAGGTCTTTTGAGTCCACTAAGGCCCTGGTAAAATACAAAAACTAGACTAGGGACACTAATAGTAACCAGGAAAGCGAAAAAACCAACCGCACGGCAAGCCTCGAAATAACCCGTCTAAGACAGAGTAAAGGTTTTAAATAACCCCTTCGGGACCAGCCAGGGCTTGGCAGAAAAAACGCAAACGAACCAAGAAATATCCACAAGAGACAAGAAAGCAGTTTATTGGTCATGCAAAACTAGCACAATAAAATTAAGAATAATGCGAAAAGTCACATGCATCGCAATAAATTACTTGCGAGAAGCCAATGGGCAATTACGCGCCAAGTGGCCAACTTTATTACACAAAAAAACAACGCCTCCTATCAAAATAAAAGAGGACTGGGGTCCATCCACGACGACCCCGCTTGCGAGCCAGAAAAGCCACTGAGAGGGGGCCTGTGGGGTGCCTTCTGCCATGATGCGGAGAACGCTACTAGCGCAGGGCTGGATTTCAGAATTTTACTGATTTGCTGGGCTACATCTTTATCCTCTTTATCCCCGAAAGGGTGGATGACAACACGCGCCATATTTGGAGAGTTGTCCAAGAGACGACACTGTTTGAATATGGCCTCTAATTTCTTCCAGTCTGCATGGCCCGACTCCCTGGCACAGTCCGCCAGCTGTTCAAGGCTCGCCAAAAGCGCAAACGAATCAATGAGGTCCCTTGGCCTGTTGGCTAAGCGCTTAACTGTCTCAAGGGCTTGATCTACTTTAGAAGCATCGAGCGTTTGCTGAAGGCACCTGAATTTTTCCAAAACCTCATTGATACCCTAAGGAAAATAGTAAAAGACGCACATTTTGGGGAAAAAGTGAGCCAACGCCACATGGATCAAGACGATTTGATAGTTAAAACCAAATATCCGAAACACCTGAAAAGAAAATACCCAAACTACAACAGAAGAACCACTCCTGAAAAAACGTAGTTATTTCTCGCCTCGACGCGACCAATTTGTTTTTTCATACTCGTTCATTTCTTTCTTCTTGCTTTTTTTCGACTTTTCCTCCTTTTGTGTCTTCCTTCCTATTTCTTTCTTTCTTTCTTTCTTTCTTTCTTTTTTATTCCAGCTACTGTTTCAGGGCGTACTTTATCATCAAAGATCAACTGGAAGCAATTCTACCCTTGTTGACTGGCATTATCAACTCCCTGCTTTCGTTCGTCACGGTAGCTCGAAACGTTTTAATTCTGGCAGTAATCTAGAAAAATACGTCCTTTAATACTCCTTCCTACACTTTTCTAGCCTGTCTGGGAGCTACAGACCTTAGTACTGGTTTAATCACACAGTCACTATATGCTTCCGGTAATCTGGTGACAATTAACGAGGGCAAGTATAAATGCATTGCGATCACCATTTTCACACTTGCTCCCGTTTATTTGGCATGGTTACAGCAGAAACGATTACAGGTATGGCCACAGAAAGACGGTCCCATATGTGTAGTTGACCTGTAATAACTTTGCGGTGTGCTTTTATAATTGATTTATGGAGCACTTCGTTTTTCTTCCAATCCCGCGTACTTACTGGCATGTGTTTTATTCATACGGTGCGAATCCATGCACTGGGAGCGTCTATTGGAATTTTTCGGTGTAGACTGTTTTATAACGACTTCCTTCTCTTATTTTCTCTTTTGATTCGCTGCCATCAACGACAAATCCGAACAAACCATTCAAACCATAACACTACACAGCCGACAATAAATTTAGCTAAACACACACAATAAGATCGGTTCACACCGCATGATCCTTTACCTGTTGTTGATTTTCTTGCAATGCGTTCTTCCTCATGTTATTTTTATTTCTAACATGATGTTTTTAAAGATGTCCCAGGGATATCTTACTTTACTTTTCCATGCATCACTAACGCTGTTCTACTTGTTACCGTCTTCTTTACTGCTGGCGAATAACGGAAATTCGTAAGGAGGTAAAATTATTATTATTATTATTATTATCGTTATATCAGGACATGTATCTTTGAAAACTAGAGATTTCTTTGGCGAAACATCACCTTGGACTTTCCATCCAAGGGGACTGATTAATTCCTATTCTTTTTGGAGGAACAAATATGACCTGCATTAGCTTACATAAATATATCTTTAAAAAGCTCTGAAACTATATAAGAAAGCCGAAAATGACGTTTGAAGTATTTTTCTAAAATTTTCTCGTTGGGTGCTGTGTTCACATCCATAAGTAAGGAGAAGATACTTGGTGTGAGACAACAATTAAAACTGGCAATAAAAGATCAGTTGTCATAAGCAAATCTGGGGGAAGTTCGAGGACATAATGGCTAAGGTGGGTTGCATTCTCCATGTAAATGTTTGTTTGGAAAGCAGGTGCTAAGAATTGGGAACAACGAAGTACCAATGCCAGTTTGAAGACTTTTTTCTGGTACAGAATCTTGTAATTGGAGAACAACACTGTCTCGCTGGAGGATATTATATATGTCCTCCTCGGTTCTGTAAGCGCTGTATACTATCGCGTTATAGTTCGCCCCAAACACCTTCACATTGTATGTAATTATTTAGTACATATTGAAAGAAGTCTATTAAGAAAAAATATTCGGAAAAATCAGATAGAAAAAAACTTTCGTTTTTGATTAAGCAATAATACTGAATCGTATTTTTATTTTTATTATTAAAAAAGAGACAAAAAGCAAACACCAAAAGCAAGCAATTTAAGATAGAGGCTTTGTCATAAACTTAAACAATACGTCACTTTAAAATTGAAAATAGTAACAGTTTTTGTTGAAGACAAATGAGTTGTAGAAACACCCAAACTAATTTACTGACGAAGCAATATTGGCGGTACACTATAACCATAATGAAAAGATTTCTTATTCCTTGGCATTTTTTCAAAGAACAAAAACCGAGACAGATGATTCTGAAAATTAAAATGCTCTCTAGGCTGTACATGGTGGACATTTTGTTCAACTCAGTGAATGACCTCTTTTCTTGGAATTCTTTAATTTTTTTTACGTGAAGAATAGTTCCAAATATGTCATCGTAGCACCTTCTTTTTCCTCCGTGATTTCCTTTTCCACCGTGATCGTATAAGCCAGAGGATGAGTACACTATACGGCAATTCTGCTTTGGTGTCAAGCATTGCAAGCATTCTGTTCTCACTGTTGGCAGTATTAGGAAACTCTTTCGTTGTGGTGCAATATGGAAGAACGCATCCCTCACAACTCCTTCTTATATTCCTCTTGCTGGACTGGCCGGTACAGATTTTTCTACAGGCTTAATAACCAAGCCTTTGTATGTCGCTGATAACCTGGCAACTGTCGACGGCGGGATGCAACGCGTAGTGACCACAGCTAGACGTACTTGTACCCAATATTTTACCATAGTTACAGAGGGAACGATCACAGTCATGGCTATAGAAAGATGGCTGCACATGAGTCGTCGATCTCTAATTAATAACTGTGAGACGAGCTTATAAAATTTATGGACTGCTTCTTTTCGTCCCATTTTTATATATGTTAGCTCGTCTCTGGCTTTTGTCGATTAATTCTTTCATCGAATTTTGGGAGCCTCTTCTAGCTGGGACTCTAAGCGCCACTTGTTTGATGACAACGTCGTTTTCGTATTATAAGGTCTTCAAATCGATTCGTCACCATCAGCAACAAATTCATGCACACCAGTCAAGTGAAAACATCGCTCAGCCGACTATCAATTTGGCAAAGTACTAGAAATCGGTTAACAGTATCCTCTACATTATGTTTTTGTTGTTGATGTGCTATCTTCCAAATATCGTTTGTGTTTCTGTCCTAGGATTGTTGAAAATGCGCACAGAATCTTGTGTGGTAGCTATGCACGTTTCAATCACCCTCTTTTATTTGTCATCATCGTTAGTAAATCCCCTTCTTTATTTCTGGATAATGAAGGAAATTCGCGATCAGATAAAACGGTTGATATTCTTAACCTCTCTGTAGAGGTTGAGCTAAATCAAGCCAGTAGATACTCACTTGACAGTATCCGGTCGGCGATATCAAGAAAACGCCTTTGTTGCAGATTCAGACTTATTATTACAGTAACAAGCATAAAGCAGCAAGGGTAAATAGGTTACCTGGTTGTTCAGTGAAAAATATATTATAGCGGAGAAATAAGAAGACAACGTAGAGCAATTAGCTCACTACATGTATGGCTTTGCACTTGTAGCTACTTGTAGGTAGGTAGACAAACATACATCTAAGGCCGGGCCGATTACATGGCGAATTTCAGCCCGGGCGCAATGCTCAAAACTAGACGGGCAACGTTTGAAGCTCTGGTTTGAAGGAGAAAATGCTATAGATAATTACAACTTAGTGGATAATACATGAAGTAGTACTCTAGTTACTGTCGATCCATTGTAATTTAATAACATTTATTAAACGGTTTTACATTCGCAGGTTGTTTTGTCTGTCTCTCTTTTGCATGTACTCAAATGAGAAACAAAAATGTTTTCGGTTCTATTTGAACGCGACTTCGCTAAAAAGAATTCCTGGCAAGAAAAACCAGTGTTTTCCAGTCCCAAAAATTAGTTTCCGCAAAACACAAAAATCGCCAACCCACAAAATTTAATTCCAGCAAAAATTTAGTGCCGCATGTGTTTGAAGCTTCTAATTTTGGGTCAATATGGTGGCCATCTTGGATAGAGTCACTGGCCCCCAGCAGCGCTGCAACCCATAGTTTATACTTCTTCTTGTAGAGCACATACATTCTTTCTTCAAGGTGGGCAACAAGGGGGGTCAACCTCGCTCCTACCACGGTTGGGGTGTTACTTTGCTTGCATGTCCGAGGGTTAAGAAGGTATTACAGTTAAATGTGTTTGAAATAAGACATTATTGATAAATAGAAACAATTATAAATGAAGGACATGGTTACTTGCACGCTCTCACTTCATTCTCACATACAAATATCCCTCTTAGGAAAACAGAAAGAAAGCTAAATTAAGAGTGAAACTACCAATTTGAGGTTCTGACTTAAAAACATGAATATCATGGCTGTTGATTAAGTACGTTGAAGCGCAAGTAACTTCAAGCTGGAACCGATCAGGAACGAGTTGCAGCAAATTTTTTTTTTACCAGCCGTGACTGAAAAATAGTGAATAGTGATTTTTGGTTTTGTACAAGCAGTCCAAAGGATCAAAAAATGGCTATATCTTGCTCCTTTTGATCTGGGACTCTATAGTTGTAAAGTGTTCATCTAGCCTTGATGTGTTAGTTCAAATTACAATTTTAAGAAGTGTTCCAAGTTTGACAATGGTAGTAAAACACCACCACCAGTGTCGGTGGTGGAGAAGGTGAAATAAAATTATGGAGGAGGTGGAGGAGGAGGAGGAGGAGGAGGAGGAAGGAAGGAAATAAAACTGTGTAGGAGGGAAATATTATTGTCAAGGTGGAGGAGGCAAATATAATTGCCGAGGTAGAGGGGAAATAAAACTTGTGGAGGAGGAGGAGAAGCGAAATACAGTCAACTCTCGTTATAGCGACACCATCGGACCACGAGTTGGTATCCATAATAGAGAGCGTCCGTAATAACGGGTGTAATTTTCAGTAATTTTTATTCCCTGCGACTTCAGCTCCTGTCCGTAATAACGGGGTGTCTGTAATAGCGAGGTGTTCACAAGGCGAGAGTCGACTGTAATATTGTGGAGATGGAGAGCGCATTAAGGAACTGCTCTTCTGTATTAGAACAATGAGTAAAGTCTTGCAAATGAAGCTATTATAATTCGCTTCAGTGAGTTTACAGAATTTCTGAATGTTGTTTAGCCGCACTTTGCTTTTATAAGCACTTAGATTGTAATGTAATCAGTGTTGGTAGAGAGCAGGCAAGTTTGGAGAATCCAATTCTGTTTATTGTTGCTATTGTTTAAAAACGACGCTTTTTAAATATGGGAGAACTCGGTTATTTAATTTGCCAGAACTCAGTGGAACTCACTGAGGAACTCAAGGAAACTCACTTAGGAACTCGATAAGGTAAACTACAAAACGAGGTTTAAAATGACCCATTACTACTAGCTATCTTTCGACTTTTGTTTCAAAACTCTTTGTAAGAGACCCGTATTAATGCTTTTAAACCAGAAATGTATTTGCATATTAATTATACATACAATTTAACTAGAAGAGGTAAAAGAACAAAGCTCGTGTCAATTTACTATTAAAGTAGCTTTTCACGGACTGACATACTACTACATGTCTACTCGGGATGCAAATATTTAACCTTTCCCAGTTCACGTTCGAGTTATTTTAAACATTTTATTGTGCATTTTATCTGTCGAGAATTATAAGAATGATTCCTCCACTCCTTCACTGGCGATGGAAAAATGTGTTGATAATTCTGTTTGCGTCTGTTGATGAACCGTCTTGTTGTTGTACCTCAGATCGCGGCCAATGCCTTTCTTTGCACATATTGTGTTAACTTGACTTTTTTCACCTTCTTTAAGAGTAACATCACTCGCCACACTGGTTTTTATGGCTCCGAGAATGGTGGGGGTTTCCTTTCCTTCAGTTTGTAGCCGAGCGTCATTACAGTTGTCTTCCCGTACTTCCACTGAGATATTGTCGTCTTGGGCACTATCTTTAATAGAGACATTAACAGCACCACTGTCTTTCACGACACCAGCAATGGTTGACATTTCCATTTGTCCTGTGTCCAGCTGAGCATTGAGGATGTCCGTATCAGTCAATACTTTTACTTCTCCATGCAAATCGACCAGTGGGAGAAAGAAGGCCAGACAGCAAGCAAAAGACCAATGTGGATTCTTGCGCCATTCGTTGAGATAGCCCTACAGGTGCACTACATAGTAAACTAAGAGCAAACGCGAAATAAACAAATGAAAAAATAACTGAGGCATGTTTTGAGTGATATTGGAAAAATATTCGACAACAAAATAAAACAAAATCCTCTGAGCGATCTTTACAAAAAAGGCACATACTATAACCTACTCTCAAAGACACCAGCTTACCAAGAGGTAACCCGATCACTAAAGTGTTTGCTCCAATCAGTAATATGTTGAATATGGCTGCGTCCATGTATGGGTCGATTGGAGCTGGTATGTTCTCAGTGGGAATTTGACTCACTGCTCCAATGACCAAGTTAACGACAGTAACGGCAAGGGATGTCGACATCAATCTGTTTTCGGATAAATCTTGCAATGGTTGCATCCAACAGAACAATGTCCCATACATCCCAGCAATGACCAGCGTCAAGCCAATGTAGGACCTTGTTTGTTGCCCCACAAGGATCAGACCAGATGTGACGATTACTTTGCGAGACATCTCAACAAGTTCCCAATACCATGTACGAGGTTTATAGCTTTCAAAGAGAAAACGAATTCCTGTAATTAGCTCCGCGCTCGATCCTTGATTCTGAGATGTTTCGGAGTCTGTTGGGGGTAATATTGTCCTTCTTTGCCTCCAAAGGGTGATGAGTGTGGCCAATGGAAGCGCAACGATATAGGCCGTGGAAATGTACGCCAGGATAACCAGTTGATTGTAACTTGAGTCATGACAACGTGTGCTATAATCGACTTTCAAATACTTGAAACAGAACTCGTCTTTTTCATCTCTGCAAAGTGTCCGGCAAGCAAGTGGCAAAACAGTGGCTGTCTTTGAGCACGTGCTAAGGAATGTCACGTACAAGAAGAAAAACAAATTCCTGTACACAACCTCTTTTGTTTGTGAGACTCTTCTGGCCTTTTCGTCTTCTTCTAGGTTTTGATTTTTGAAGATAAGAATTTTACGTCCATGGTACGCAACGCCTGAAAGAACAATAGCAGCAGCATTTATTGCCATCATTGAAAACAAGTTACCAAAAGCATCCACGTTTAATCCCGGAGTAAGGCAGTGAAAGGGCGCCATCTGAAGAATATTCAGTTGGAGGACCTCTGAATATTTTCCGATGACTTGCAGAGAATCTGGCCATTTTATGTACGAGAACGCCTCCAGTAAGCCATAGGTAACCTGGTAAAAGCCAATGATGATCTTTGATTTGGCTAAAAAGACGTCTATTAGGCTGTGTTCTTCACCCTTCCTCTTGTTCGTCTTGCTCGCCCACACCGATACTGCAATGACTATCATAAAAACAGCCGCAATGATTGACAACTGTCCCGCTATCCACTTCTTAGATGGGCATCTCTTGCAGGTTTGCAATTGCTTATAGTACCCTGAGCTACAAACACCACAAAGTGGACCTTCGTAGCCTTTGGCACACTCAGAGTCCAAACCACCTTTGCAAGACTCTTCCGTCAAACACCGGAAAGGTGTTGGTATCGGATACGGATACTCTACATCGTCTTCACTTACTGCAGGAAAAGGAGCCAAGAGATTGTTTAAAAAGTCAACGTAGCGATGTTTGTGACTCTCGTTCCTCCATTTCCACCAATATCCATATTTCAAAGTAGCGTAATCATATTTGCATTCCAGTCCTTGTTCACATTTATGACATTCCTCAAACATATGTTTTCGATGAAATCCTTCCAAGCAGGGACAGGCACGAATCCCGGCAAAGAAATCAGTTTCTGTTCCTAAGGAAGATTTAAAATAGGAAATATTACATTTAAAATACACGCCAGATTTCATTGGATAAAGATTTTGTTCCATTGCTCTAAAATGTGTAGCTTATGGCAGCTTTAGTAATTTTGTACTTTCCTGATTATTAACGACCGAATGTTTTGCAAGATTGCCATAAGGTTTTTAAAACGTTAATGATGATTTTTGGAAATTTATGGCATTTCTTGAAGCTCCAGACTTTAAACAGAATATTTCCCCAAAAAAGTTCAGAAGAGGGTCTATGAGCTATATATTCGATAATTCACTCGCCTTATCTTGGTACTCCCTGTTTAACCAGTGCTTAATAAGTGTTCAATATTAGCACATGTCTAATTTATTATCAGGTGAACGTGTTTTTATCTCGAAAATGTGAAACCTTGTGTACATTATAATTTCTAACTAAACAAAACAAGGTTTCTTTCTCAGGATCCAAAATTTAACTAAGTCACAAGCTTTCCACTCAGTCTCGGAACCTTTATCAAGTGATGGTGTTGGGTGTGTTGTCACGTGATATTTAAAATAGGATATATTACATTTGGATCAAGCGACAAATTTTTCACTAATAATCTCTAACTAGTTTTAAACACTTAAAGCCCACTTGTTCCGAAAATCTTTTATTGTGCAGTAAGCGTGGTATAAAATTAACCCTTGGACGTACTAGGGGATGGGTTGGCGGGATTCATGTGTTTTCCCAACTTTTTAAGGCTTTTTTTTAAATCTTGATTGTATCGGTCGGATAAAGGTTAGGAGACATTACGACATAACTGCCATGAAGTCGTTTTAGAAAATTGTCATATTTTGTGTGTCTACCATGAATGAAATTCCAGACGGCGATAACTGTGGGCGCCATTTTGAATTACCTAACAGAACTTCTAAAGCGTCCAATAAAATAGCATTTATCTCGCCTTGTAGAGCACATTAAGGTTGATCTACCTAAGGAAAACCTCTTCGTAATTCAGTAACAGAGCAAAAAAATCAGGGGAAGGGTTCTATTCAAGTATCTCCCTTGTAAAGGGGAAAGGTTAATAATAATTCATTATTTTTTGTGACTACGAGTGGAATTTAAACTATAATAATGCACTGATAATTCTTACCTAAGGGACATGACTTGCAATCCGAAGTTCGAGTTCCTGGGGCCTTATCATACGCGACAAAGGAACCGTTTGGACATTTTTTACAGCTTGTACCCACATGACCAACAACATCAGAATAAAATCCACCTGAAAATTAAAGATAAGGAATTCATGTAAACGCTTAAATTTATTTGCTGGATTTTCCAGATTTAAAGTTTTTAACCTGCTGATGTGCATCAAACTAAGTAACTCGTGCATTTCTACATAAATATTTTTCGTACTTTGGATTTGAGTCCACTTGAGATGACAAACGTAAGCCTTTATTTCTTGCTGCTTCTCCTTTTTATATAAACTTCCTTCGGTTTTGGAAATGCAGGGCCACATTTAAATTTACTTTTGATACGTGAATAATAAGTTAAAAAAAAAAAACGTAGGAACGCACATTAAGGAAGAAATTCGAAGTTTACCTGGAGGACATGGTGTACATCCTTTAGTTCCATAAGAGGAAGAGTTGGAAAATGTTCCCAAGGGACATGGTTGAAAGTATTGAACGTCGGAGTCACCAGATGTTCGTGTAAATCCCGAGGCTATGAGTGCACCAATTAATGCTTTATTCACATAAAAGTCGGGGTTTTGGACCTCAATAGCCTCCGTTTTAGAATTGATAGGATTTCTGAAAGAATAACGAAATCATATTTAAAAACACTGGATTTCATCAT
The DNA here is from genome assembly GCA_964017195.1 of Siderastrea radians. Classification (NCBI taxonomy): domain Eukaryota; kingdom Metazoa; phylum Cnidaria; class Anthozoa; order Scleractinia; family Rhizangiidae; genus Siderastrea; species Siderastrea radians. Next base: position 18,710,287 of record OZ024900.1, read on the forward strand.
TTTTTCCCGTCAAGATGCTTTTAACTTAAAAGATGTCAAAAACACCTATTTACTTGAATGATTGAATGAACTATTTCCAGTGCAATGGTTAAGGAAAAAGGGGTCATTAATTTCACTTTATGTTGAATCGTGTACTGACAGATATATTGTGCAACGGTGCAGGCCGTAATAGAAATACTTCAGTGTATTCAGCGTCCTTTCTTTTATTAACCTGAAAAAGTGTATGGTAAAAACAGCGATAGCACTGCATATTGTCAAACATATATTTGTAAATACTTGTATCGAATTTCTGTCTTATGTAAAAAGAACACCCAGAATATGAGAATATCACCGAATGATTTTCATGAACAGATAATTTTTTATCCCCTTCCAGACCGGGACAGAATAGCAAGGGGAACGTGGACGGAGCGTGAAAGGAGGGAATCGAAGGGAAGGGGGTTCTGCCGGCGTGAAACGTGGATGGTAATAACTTAAAAATTAGTTATGCAAGCAAAACCAAATAAACTTTGCACAAATTTATCTGAAAATAATTTGTGACTTTTCCTCAAATTTATCTGGACCAATTGTAACTTTTCGTCAAATCTCTCCAGAATTAGCTGTCAAACGTCCTCCGATTTTTCTGGGAACTATATGACAATCACTATCCTTTACGTATGCCGATGCGATGGGAACCATAATTTGACAGCTGAGAAGCGTTTTTGCTGATAAAAGGAATGTTCGTTTCTAGTAGGTTGATGAAAGATGCTGTCATTGCCTTAAAGGTTATTTTGCACTGCCAGCTTTCGTGAGTTCTTCGATCTCAGAACATGATCTCAATTTATTAAATATCACGGAAACTGATTTGTTACAGGTTGGAATCTAGATCATCAACGCCGACAAAGGACTCTGAGCTCAGTTTCTTCATATTTGTGCGTATTAAGTATCTGCAAAGAGAATGGAACACAAATATCACTTCCACAAACACCTTAAGAAATTAAAATAATTTATACCGAGGCATGTGCAATTTATACCCACTTAATGCGAGCTCTGCTTTCAGAGGGAAATAGTGTCATTAAAAGAGCGCGAAATAAAATATTGGACAACCGTGTTGGATAAATTTGGCCACGGGTGTGGTAGGTTTAATTGAACCAGTGATGTAAATCAAACCAGCACAGCGATAAAATTAATCGCATTAACGACTTGAGCTAAAGTGGGGCGACAAAAACCACCCCAAATAACTACTTAGAGTAAGGTATTACTGATAAGTAATAACCCGTTAGTAGGCGAGAGGGGAGGTGGCGGGAAAAACGCTTTCTCGTGATCTGGTCGCTGTGATGGCGGGGTAGAGAAGGATTTACTAACCGAGAGATTGTGCCTTTATTACCTAGCAAAATCCGCCCTTTGTACCTGGTACTAACAGGCCCAACGGATTATCACGTGAGCATCATGCCTCGATATAAATAACGTTATGACAGGTCATAATGTTTGCTTTTAACGCTTTCAGCTGAGACTGTACTTTCTTGCATGTGTGCTTTTTGTTAATTGCTTCTTTTTAAGAGGGAGGGGGTTGTGGGGGGATCGGAGTTGCTAGGTATTGCAGCGAAAGAATTGAGTCAATGGAGAAAGACAGAAGCAAAAAAAAGGAAAGAAGGGAAGGAAGGAAGAAGGAACGAAAGAAAGAAAGAAAGAAAGAAAGAAAGAAAGAAAGAAAGAAAGAAAGAAAGAAAGAAAGAAAGAAAATTCCGAAAATAAATGAACGAATGAACGAATGAACGAAGGAACAAACAAACGAATGAACGAACGAAGGAACAAATGAATGAATCAATGAATGAATGAATGAACGCGCGCACGCACGCACGCACGCACGCACGCACGAACGCACGAACGCTTATATTCTACTTGTTTAGGATAAAAAATTCGTTTTCCTCCTTTTCGGTAGCTTCTAATTTTGGGTAAAATCCAAGATGGAGGCCAAGATGGCCGCCGTCTTTGGTGACGTCACGGGGCCCCAGCACACCACAACACATAATATAGACCTCATCTTCCAGAGCATATCACAGGCTTTCTAGTAAAAATAAAATCAACTCCCCGCTTCCCCAGCACCCCAACAGTCCCCCCCCCTCCCATTCCCCACTCATACTACGATGGTGGTGTGCATGCTTGTACGTCCGAAGTTAATAAACGAGTAGATGGACGGGAAAACAAAAGCCCGAAAAGTCATCGTTAAGCAAATACAACGGTTTTTCTTAAGCAAACACCTTCCTGTAGTCTAGATGTTTTTATATATGCATCAGTAACTTACATTCTTAATCTTAAACTGTCAAGATTAAAAGCTCCTGGTTCGATCGTCTTTAATGGGTTATCTGATAACATTCTGAAACAAGACGAAAAGGTGATAACCAAAGTTTTATCAGCCTGGATAGTTAATTCCTGTCAGCGTCTTATTGCTGGCTATAAGAGGGTCTTTGCGTGTCTGTTGTTCTTGGTTTAGTTTCTCGTTTCCGGCACTAGAAACGAGGCTCAAATGACAAACCTACTGTGAGCCAAAACGCCCAAACGCTGGAAACTACGGGAAATATGAATGCACAAGGTTTAATGGGAGGATTTTTTGGTGGCCAGGTAAGTCTAAAGTATATAATTGACAAGAGTCCAGACTCAACAGGTGAATAATATGAGCACATCTATGCTGTTTTAGAAACATCTCTGATTTAAGCGATTGGTGAGGTTGTCATTTACCCTCGTTCCCAGTGCAGGCCGAGGTCTTAAGGTGGCTCCACTTCTCTCAGTGATTTTTTAAGGGTATACCTAGCTCAATTTGAACGGCTGATACTTCACTAAAAAATGTTTGATTGCCTTGCTACTTTACTCCGTTACTAGACATTGGACACACTCCCTCCAAAAAATAGTTTTGATTGACATGTGGGTTACCATAGTTTAAAACGACGTCTTGTTCTTTGTGGTCATCCCTCTTGGGTCTGTACGATTGCAAAGTTTCAAAAAAATCTATGAGAGCGTTTTAGAAAATCTCGAGTAAAATATTTTCTTTGAAAAAAATAACAATTCACCTACATAGTTATTTGTTCCTCAAGAGAACCGTCTTCCTCAGCTACAGACAATGTGATTTTACTGTGTATTGTACCTGCAGTATAGGACTACCTTCTACAGAAGTTTCATCTAAATTGCTTCATTCGATTTCTGTCAATTCAACTGTTAGTAGAAGTCTTTAATATGCTTTCCTTACTAAGAAAATGACATCTTTGTTCCGGAAGCTGTAAATTCAATAAGTTCTCGATGATTTTTTAAAATAAATCTCTTGATGTAAAGGTCAACACGGAAACACTATCCCAGTCTGTAGATTTCAAGTTCATTGAATCACTTAAAGGGCGCCAAATTAACATTCCTCCCCGCATGTTTCATTGTCGTATTATTTGTTAACAGCTGGTCTCTTTTATTAATATATTCCACACATTTGTGTGCGTTTGGAACTGACGAGCTTACCATGGCCGCTTGCTACTTTTCGCTATATACAAACACATCGGTGAAAATCGACCAAATTACCTAAAATCGTTTATCATTGCAAATTTCACTCGCTTGAGACTTATTTTGGTAGATTACTCCGATTAAATGAAAAAAAGGAGCCACTATTGAAACAAAATATCTTTTCCTTTAATCAAATTGCCTAAAAACGTTTATCATGGCAAGTTTTACTCGTTTTAGACTGATTTTGGTAGAGACTGATTTCTTTAAGATCTTTATACAATGCAAAGTTGCACAAACATTTAGACAACGACTCAGTTGTGGCGCTACTAAATATATATGTATAACGTACTTGACCACGTCGCTACTTTTTTTTTCGAAAGAGCAGCAGCCTTCCTTGTGCGTTGCCTACTGGGCTTGACCTACCTTTAGTAAAAAGACGGTGTGTTCAGTGTCTAGTAACGGAGTGAACTAGCAAGTCCATCCGACGTTTTTCAGTGAAGTATCATCCGCCAAAATTGAGCTAAGTATACCCCTAAACAATAAAGTGGAGCCACCTTTACTGTCGCGCTGGGCAACTTTCTCCAGTCACCGATAAATGGCGGCGGTTTTCGAACCCGTGTTCGATCTTTTCGATTGTCTATTATATTACATAAAAGAATCAACCTATCCTCCATTGGATTTTAGACAGAGGAACATAAGGCATTACTTTGTGAGTTCGGCGAAGCAAACTGTAAGTGCATATTTTCCCGCTTAAAAATTAGAGCCACTGTCGAAGTATTTTTGATCAACGAGCTGGCAATTCTACCCAACCTTGTCTTTCTCTTATACAATGTTAGGGTAGAAAGCCAAAAACCTCTTCAATGGCGCCAAAACATAACAGAAAGACAAAATGCAACACCAAGGCAGGTAAAATTGTAAGATTTGGATTTATCAACTGAGTTGATAAGGTAAATTGGCCACCGTAAAGAGATTGAAAGTTGACGTTTCGAGCGTTAGCCCTTCGTCAGAGCGAATCAAGGAATTGTGGGTTGCTTTGTTTTGCTTTGTTTATATAGGGAGTGATGAAGCTACGCTATTGGTGGGAACATGGCAACGTGAAAAACAAGAATAAATTAGTTGAATGAAAAGCGTTCGTTGATACCGTGGGAATTAAGTGTGTCGATTTGAAAAGTGAATTTTTGTTCTAGACTTTTACGGCTTTCCGTGTTGCCCTGGTGTAGGGAAAGGCCACAGATCGTCATATGCTGACTAGAATGATTAGGGAGATTGAAATGTCGCGCGACTGGTTTGGATACGTCCTTGTCATTTTTTTCAACGTCTCGTAGGTGTTCACGGAAACGGTTCCCTAATGTCCTCCCTGTTTCATCAATGTATATCTTTTTTGCATAAATTAAACGTGCATGTTATGCAATAAATAACATTCGCAGAGGTGCACGTAAAACGATCAGTGATTTTAGTCGATCGCTTGGGACCTGTTATTTTGTCCGCATTGTGAATGAAAGGACAAGTTTTGCATCGTTTGCGCGCGCATTTAAAAGTACCTGGTTGATCAGCAGATTTAAGTACATTTTCCTATGTTTCTGTCGCGTTTAAAGGAAACCAGTGGAAGTTGTGAAAAGATTCTTCCTGTTTCGGTGTCATTTTGGAGTAACTTAAAGTTCTTTAAAATGATGTTTTAGGCTGCGAGATTATGTGTATGATAAGTGAGTGTAAATGGAATTCTCTCATTCATTTCCTTCTGCGACGTTTGGAGTGCCAACTGTCGATCAATCTGTTGAGCACGGTGTTGAGCTGTGTTGACAACAGAATCAGGATAGCCACGATTCTTGAAGAAATGACACATTTCCTCTGATTTGTTGGAAAAACCGGAGTCATCACTACATAAACGTGGAAGTCTAAGAAATTGAGAGAACGGGATGGAGTTTTTGACATGGGAAGGATGAGAGGATGAATGCAACAAATAACTGTGGGAGTCTGTAGGTTTGTAGTGCACACTGATAGATAGGCCGTTGCCATTGATTGAAACTTTGATGTCGAGAAAAGCGATTGAAATTTTGAAAATTTCCCAGGTATATTTCAGTGCCGGGTGAAAGGAGTTGACAGAAGTTATAAAGTGATCAAGTTCTTCTCTGCTAGATGAAGGAGCGCCAATACAGTCGTCAATGTAGCTAGCGGCCGTAAAGTTCAGGTTTGGTGCCCCTAAATTGGTTGAAAGATTGATTTTCGATGTGAAAAGATTGGCGTAGCTAGGTCCCATTTTGGTACCCATAGCGACGCCGTTGACCTTTTTGTAGTGGTTATCGGCAAATGAAAAGCAGTTCAGTGTCAAAACTAGTTCGGCTAAACGAAGCAGTGTTTGCGAGCTGGGTTCTTTAATAGTGCGCTGGTCGAAGAAAAACCTAAGTGCCTGAAGTCCTTCGTTATTAGGGATTACGGTATATAAAGAAGTAATGTCCATGGTAAAAATAAGTTTGTTTTCGCCGGAAAAATTGAAATCGCGAAAAATTTCCAATGCGTGGTTAGTATCTTTGATGTACGATGGTAAAGATTTAACGATAGGCACCATAATCCTGTCTAGGTAGCTAGAGATAAGTTCAGTAGGGCAACTACAAGCAAAAATTAAAAAATTGTATCTACTTTACTAAGAAGCTTTTATTTTTAAAGCTTTGTTATCGGTTCCATTTTCCAAACAAACTCTTAGATTGCGCTTGGGCCACCTGTGCTTTCATTGGTGCCAATAGTTTTCTTTTTAAGGGGTCCTTTTAACGTAGATCGGCGGCTAAGTAAAGCTTGCCTGTCTTACGTTACCTTAGTTGGCCGTTTAAGCCTGGAAACAGAATCACGTGCAAACTGAACATGCACATTTTACCAACAAAGACAAAGGTGCTACTACTGTAAACATTTCAGGCAAGTATTTTGAAAAGGAGAAGGAAAAGGAAGGAGAAAATCAAGTAAGATATACACTTATTAAAGGTCATGTACATATTGTAAGTGAGTATTGCGTATCGCAAATAAGATTTTCCCGTTTTATTGCAGGCTTCTCGTGTAAACGTAGTTGTTGTGGGACGTAAGATAGCGGTTCTCCCGGTCAGAGAATCCGAAGCTGGATTAAACGATATTATATCATGGCTGTTACTGCGAATGTATTCTTGGTAACGAGGAAAGTGTTACATGAATGTATCACGGTTTACATGTGTGAACTAAGACATAATGTAGGGCAGACCAGACAACTTGATAACAACAAGAGGATGGAGTCGTTTAAGGTGACCAGTTCCACAACTAGTATCTGCCAAGGGTTTTACATGAACAGTGGGCGGGCACCATATCCAATCCTGACCTCCAGCCAGGTAGAATTATCTCCCATTAATGATATCATCCAGGCAAACTGAGGTGAAAATGGACAGTCTCTTGCTTGGGGATGGTGATGACCGCCGCGTAGCGCTGAATTGACACCGGTAGGGGAGAAGACAGTAGGCAGGTTAAACACTGTTAAAACATCAGGCACACGTTAACTGATTGATACTTACATTATCAGGTCTTTATCCGAATCATATGGTCGGTCTGAATTTACAAAGGTTCCTTCTGAAATTATCTCTAATAGATTGGAGTTTAGAATCCTATAAATAAACAAAGAAGTGACTTTTTGAATATTTTACCAAAAAAGGTATCTTGTGTACTTTTAAAACATTTCACAAAAAAAGGATATTGATATTGGCATTATTGCTTATTTATTCCTTTTCGCATTGGAATATGGGAAGGCGATCAAGGCGCACAAAGCCTTTTAGAAGGAGGGAGAAAAAGTGACTTCGCTTCGCAATATTCCTCCTTCCTTCCCTTGATGTACGGCAAAGTCACCCTTAAACTACAGAGCGGACAAGAGAAACGACTGGGTACGAGTCTGATTGCTTTGGCTTCTAATATTAAAAAAGACAATTTTTTTTAATTGCTAACAAGAAAGGTTTAGGGTGCTCGGCTTCGATGATTCTTTTTCTGTTCAAATTTAGTCCCCTTGTTTGTGTTCGATTAAGATGAGTCTCGTGTGAAAGAAAGACGGGAAACAACAACAACAGAAAAAAAAACAAGGAAACCCAAATAGACCATTTTAATACGTACAGATAACGAAGGTTTGAATTCTTGACAAAGGTCTCATTTGATAGAAATGTTATTCTGTTGTTTCTTAAAAATCTAGTAATAAACAGATGGCATTGAATAAGAATATTATATTTACCACGGACTAATAAATCAACTATTTTTTCCGACCTTACGGAGTAGAGCAAAATAGATACGAAAAGAAAACTGACTTGTTTTCTTGATGGGAATAATATTTCAGCGATATTAGAAAGTAAATTTATGGCAAAGTTGTTGAGATACGTGATATAAACCAGTAATTTATCAAACTAGCAACTAGCATAACAACTGTTTGTACTTACAAGAAAAATAAATTCTTCATGGGACGGAACGTGCCTTTAGCTAAATATTGAATTTTGTTGTAAGAAAGATCCCTGAAGAGTGAGTAATAAGAAATCATCAATTGTATATTATTCACTTGAATTTTAACTTTCGAAGTTAATTTAAACCTAATGAAGCCCGTGTGGACTGGGAGATAACGGTAAAATGCGATCTAGAGATAAGTAAGGGAAGTACATGTCCAAGCAGACCTGCAAGTCGGTGGCGAGCCTATATCCGGGGTTCAGCTCACAAAATCGCGGGGGGTAGTGATTGGTCAACGTTTAGTTTGAGATGAACATGTCGACAGCCTATGTAAACGCGTGTCATTTGGATTAGCCGCTTTAAAACAAGATCGTTGGTACGTTCCCCAAAACACTATATTATTATATACAGAACAATCATTGAGCCCCTTGTTGACTACGTGATGTAGTTTGGAGAAAATCGAGCGGCCAGAATTATAACCCGCAAAGTTTATGATGTTAGATCGACCAATAATCGAAAAGAATTAAGAATGATGGGATGACCTGCTGGAGACTACTAGAAGAAAGCAGATAGCGATCTTTATGTATAAAAATAATTGTGAATAAGAGAGCCCCAGGTTATGTCATCGATCTTTTCGAAAAAAATAGCAGCGTTTGTATACTTCAAAAGAGCGGAAGTGGACTACTCCTTCCTAAATATTACACTGATCGAATTTGGAAAGGGTAGTGGTTTTGCTTTTGTTGTTCGCTGTCATCAAGTTAGTGTACATAAGTTATTATTATATAATAGGAATAATTATATTTTATAACACGGCTTTTCTGTAAAGCAGTTAATTTTTACTGGTGTAAACTCCGTCGGTAAGTTCATTCATTTATTTCGTTCTGTTTTATTTTTTATTCACAGCCATTTCCTATCTGTACAGGGCTATATCAATTTCCAGGGATCTACACAACAACGATGTCCACAGGCCTCCCAGGGGCGTGATTTAGCCTTTGGAAAACTTACTAACCCTGTAAGTCGAAGTAACACATAACTCGTGGAATCTCTCTCTCTCTCTCTCTCTCTCTCTCTCTCTCTCTCTCTCTCTCTCTTTCTCTCTCTCTCTCTCTGCTCTTAGTTCATTAATAAGTATATCTGAAAACATCTTACATCATCTCCAAGCCTTTAAGACAGGAAAATGCATCTTTGTTAAGCTCACGAATACTGTTTGCACTTACATCACTGTGATAAGACATGAAATAAAAAAAAATTATCCAATCGGAATTAAAGGTATTCGAAACCAGGGCACTCCGGTGCCAAGAAGAAAATATGATAATTCGGAAAAAAAGTACTGCTCATCAAGTGATAAAGCAAATGAAATAGAGCATGGTTCATCAAGACATCTAATGTAAGCTATGTATTCCCCTGCGTTCTTGACCTACAGTACGCTGGAGCATCTGCCATCTATCAAATCTTGCTTAACCACACGCTTTTCTCCTAAGGCCAGCCTATCAGTCCTCCGGTGGCAGATAAAGAGAGGTTCAATGAAGTCTTTTTTTAAATCAAATCTTTTAAATCGTTTGCACGAATAACTGCTAGCTTAAGCGTTCGGGATTTCCAATAATTTTACAGTTTTATCCCAAAGCCCAGCGACAATAAAAATGGTAATGAGATTTATGTCACATCTTTTTCGTGTGCATATGTTCAAATACTCCTTCACCCTATTCAGACCGGGCGTTTTTCGACCTTCTGGGACCGGGGGGAGGCCTCCCCCCCTATCTGACTTTAAAACTGCTTATGCTGTGGCCACCAAGTTTGCACAGGATAGTGTACGCGCTAATTCTAACCACTACAGGTACTGTGATGTCACTGTGACGTGATATGACGTCATTATGACATCATTTGTTTCTCAACGTTTCACTTAGAAGCTCTAAAGCAATAAATTTAATAAACAAGAAAATGAGGCCATTTGATTCTAAAAAGTTTATTTAATTAGTTAACAATGTCATAGACTTGAAATTTATGGCGAATAGTGAATTTTATAGCGAGAAATCACTTTTTCTACCAGTTAAGTCCGCCATCTTGAATTTTCAAATTTTACATTTCACGTTTTCCTCAAATTAGCACTAAATTCCTTTTTTCAGTGAGCGGTTATTCCTAAATGATATACTGTTGCTACAATTAATGTAAAAATACAAATTCGATTAGAAAACATCAAAATAGCAGCGATTTAAGCGAGAATCGTGATTTTTAAAAAACATGGCTGTCAGAAAGCGGTTCCCATGGCAACCGGAAGTTTGTTGGACACAAGACACTCAAGCCAAAATGTTCCCATTTAAATTTTAGGAAAAGTCCCAAAATTTAGTGGCACTAGCAATAACGGTTACGAAATTACACAACTTCAAAAGCCTCCCCCCCGGTCTGAATAGGGCTTAGGCAATCCACCGTACCGAAAAAGATGGCGGCTGTACATTTTGCCACAACACCTTGCGAACCTAACACAGCCAATACGCACATAAAAAGCCATATTTTTGGCTTTAATTTGTCCCTGTGCTAGCAACATTCTGTATGCTTAAGCGTGAAGTTTTTAGAACTTTTCTTTGCGTTTTTATGAGCGTTTTAGGGTTCTTGTTCGCTAAGACATGTGGGTAAATGTACCAGTCGCCATCTTTTTCGGTACGGTGGATTGAGAGCTGTTGAACGTCAGTATATTATCGCGTCCTTCGGTTTCAGTGACCTATCCCTTGGGCGCATTTTGGCAAAGGTAAGTGAGAATCGGTTGCTTTGGTATTAAGGTATGTCACCTGAGGTCCACCTCTTTTGAACATAAATGAGTGTTTTCCTTTTTTCAGTGAAAATGGAACGAAGACTTTCGTCACATTACGCTCTACATTTCTAGCATGGAAGAATTCCAATTAAAGGCGTTTTTGTTTTTGGTAATTTCTATTATTTGGCGAAATCCGACGGTAGCCATACTGGCCGCCACTTTCGATGACGTCATACGTCCTTAGCAGTGCCACAACCCATAATATTTAACTTGTCTTGTAAAAACAGCGTACACTATCCCTCAGAGATAACATCTTTTCGTGATATTGTAACACGACAACAACTCAAAGGGGAAGGGGTCATGGACTCGTCCTTAACCAACGGTTGGGACATGACATTAGCTTTAAATTTAAATACGCAATTTAGCCCTCCGGCTGCATAAATATTTATTTGATAAACTATCTGTTTAAACTATCTGTCTATGAGCCATGTATCTCCAAGGGTTAAGGCAATTGTAAAATGAACCTACCCAGTCAACCAATGAATGAATGCAAACAGAGAAGAACACAACACTGTCCCCACCCTTCTTGAAAAGACTGATGGTTCTTAACGTCGTTTACTTTAAGGTATGAACACACATAAGAAACAACGTCAGCCACGTACGTTACTGCCTAATGATCCATTTGAATGAACTGAGACAAGTAGTTGAACAAAGCCAGCATGATCTTACAGAGGGGACGTTTTAGACAGCGGATAGTAGTCCGGCCGTCATTCAAACAAAAGACCTTGATCTCGCTCTGCAGTGTATGGTTTAAAAAGCCGACTTTAGTTAACGAATCAGACATTACAGTAGCTTTTGCGAAACATCCATTTCTCTAAAGTTTACAAACAGTACTATTCATAGCGTAAGACCAAACGTGGCACTGCTTCACCTCATTTTCTAGGCTTACAGTGTCTGTAAATTTGTTAAAGTGGACAATGCACACAGTGTTAGGTTTTCAATCTTGTTTAGACTCAGATTCCTGAAATACGACATAGAACCAGAAACACTTTTAATATTATGGCAAGAATTTTGTAGATTCTTTAAGTGAAATCACAAATTAATGATTCGGGTTAATATGTTTCATGTGTTAGAGTTGTTTGACATTTAACTTCTCGGCTAAGGAAAAGAAACATGAACAGACAAGGGACACGTATATATATATATATATATATATAAACAAAGAAAAATGTAAATGGTTTCACACAATCGAGTGAGTGCTCGATGCAAATACATGCAGAGCGGAATACTATAATTAAAAGATGGAGACTGCACGGACAGTTACTTAAGTTTCACGCACAAGGCGATCATCAGACTGTGCCGTTAATGGCAGTCGAAAGAAAATTTAAACTACATTCATGGAGGGCGGTTTGAGCGATCCCGCTTCTGATTGGCTGCATAAAACTTGTTTTCGTGCCTGCACTTGGTGATTAATCACCAAGTGCAGGCACGAAAACAAGTTTTATGCAGCCAATCAGAAGCAGGATCGCTCAAACCGCCCTCCATGAATGTAGTTTAAATTTTCTTTCGACTGCCATTAACGGCACAGTCTGATGATCGCCTTGTGCGTGAAACTTAAGTAACTGTCCGTGCAGTCTCCATCTTTTAATTATAGTATATATATATATATATATATATATATATATATTTAACAATTATTCTACGAGGGCGCGCTGGATATCGAATGATAGATAACCAACGAGGCGCGTAGCGCCGAGTTGGTTATAATCATTTGATATCCAGCAAGCCCGAGTAGAATAATTGTTTTATTAAAAACTTAACCACTATTAAAACAAAATCATGAAAGAACGGGGAAAATGAAAAAAGAAATTTAAACGGATCGGAACAAGAATCGATCACATGACTGAACGAAAAAGGCGCCAAAACCTGTGAAGTGTTGCAGCGTTTCATTGCAAAGCTGAATGAATCAATGAAAACTGCTCGAAAGTGAACAAAGTAGCACACGTTTAGGAAAAAATCTTCTAATTATTGGCTCTGAAATATGGTAGATGTTTGATTTTTCCTCAACATTGTTGTAATCATCGTTCAAAGCGGATTGAAGCTGTACAATTTCACCATCTAGCTTCTCGAGTTGAAACTGAACAAGTTTGTAATCCGGCTGTTTGCACAACGGAGCCATCATGTGCGTGTTTGATCGAACTGAAGACAGAACAAATTTGAACAGTTGAACTTGAAGAGGTAATTTCTATGCAGTTCAGAAGCAAGATTACTGTAGCGAGGAACATTAGAATTCACCATCATAGTTTGTTAAACGCAAAGTGCAAAATGCAGTTGTTCTCGGTTTAGAGGTTGCGGACGGAATGGTAAAAAAAAACATTCAAACAACTGGAAAAGCGATTAAACTCCGTTTACATGGCATCCGATTTCTATCTGAGCATTTGGACCTGTTGGAACACAGAGCTACAACAAGTGCAGGTAAACCAGTGTCAATTTTGCGTGTTAAAGCCGAAAAACAATCTCGCCCTTCCTTCTTGGTAGTTTGCAGCTGTATTTTTTTAGTACTTGTTTAAAATGCTTCATGACTTTCGCACCGACTCGCCATGAATGCTCCTGCCCCATTTCACTGTGTTTTATTTTATGTCTCGTCTTGATATTTTGAAGTGGAAATCCTTTCTGATAAAACTTACCGTTTGTTCAATTTCAATGATCGACGTGACGATCGATGAAAGAAATTAATTGTAAACACAACGCTTAATGCTTAATTTTCTATTTCTGCACAGTTTCTTCAAACAATTTTGACTTGTGTTAGACGACGCTGTTGGTGATGCTTGTTGGTGACGCTGTTGGAATTTCTGCCAAGTGATTTTTCTCGTCCATTTTTATCGCCGGGTTGTACGAGGAAAAAACTTTCAGCTCACTTTGTTGTTGAGTGTTCATTGACCATATTTGGTCGCAGCAGGTATATGAGCTGATAGCCTAGCTCCGTTGAGCCAATCAAAATGCTAGAAATCCAATATACCTAGTCCAGTTTTTAATAAATAAATAAATATATATATATATATATATATATATATCACACATTGTGACACTTCAAGGCGCAAATTCGATCTAGAAACAGTAAACGAAAAGCCACTCTGTGGAGATGCCTCTGCAAAATTCCAATTTATATTTATGTTATTTTTATTTATGAAGATCTCACATTTCGGAATGATTTTGCTTAATGGTTGATACATAGGCGTACGGGCACCTTCGGACTTGGAAGGGGGGGGGCATTCTTGCCCGAAAAAAAATACATGATGCCCCAATGCGTGATTGTTGAAATCGGGAGACAAACGCACCCAAATTTCATGAAAAACAAAAACGTTTACAACTCTCACATCAAAAGAAACAGTAAATATTTTGTCCACACTTTTCACAATGACTTTATTGCCATAGGAGCGCTCAGTGCAGACGATAGCGAGGTAATCCAGTCTATTTTGTCCTATCGTGTTCCGAAGATAAGTTTTAAAGCGCGGGATTTCACTGAACGAGCAGTCCGCTGAGCATGATGTTGCGGGGATCACTTCTGCAGCTTTTTTTCTTTATTTCCCCACGTGTGCTGTCTTGAATTGACTGAACAGGGCGTTGGTCTGCCTGGAGTAGCTCCTTGACGAGGTTATAGTATCTGGCAACCAGGTCAAAGCTATCACCGGTGGGCGGATCACTTAGGACGATGTCACCCAACGCACGAAGAACATTTTGATCATTTCCAATGAAATGATACCCAATTTGGGCCCCTTGGACGACAACAACTCATATTTTCTCGTAGGATTGAAAAAAATCGCGTTATTCTCAGTATTCACGTTGTCAATTAATCACACAGGTATCAAGAGATCTGATAGACTCTGACTCGGAAACAACACCGGAAAGAGTGAATGAATGTAATCGAGAAGTTCTTTCAACATCTTTCATTAACCAATGGTATCAGAAGTTGATGACACTTGATTGATACCACACACCTACATTCAAAGGACACTGGCATGTGTGCATTTAGCCTGATGTTTGGGAATGACAGTTGTTGTTTAGGTTTTGTGTGTTTGTTTGTTTGTTTTTTTTTTGTTTTGTGCTGTTGCCCGAATCATGAGCGTTTTGCCCGAAAGATTCCTACAATTTCCGAAACTTGGAGGGGGGCTGCCCCCCAGCCCGTACGCCCATGGGTTTATAGCTTAAAATGTTTTAAAATCTTTTAAAATTTGATGAAGGTAACTGTCTAGATGCAGCTAGAGCATTTAATAAAAAGTGTGACACTCACAGATTCCCTAAACGTTCAAGAGGAGAGAAGACCTCCGGTATTACGTTTTGGATATTGTTTGATTTCAAATTCCTGAAAATGATGAAAATGAATTAAAGCAAGTGTACACAATTGCGCCTTCATTATAAGGCATCCAGAGCAGCTGTTTTAGCTTTCTTAATGCCAAAAATGTGTCGTTTTTAAGAGTTGTTCTTATTTATTCCCTTACTGTCGGCTTTTGTATTCAGCACGGTGTTCATTAATTAGACATTAATTGTTTTGCTTTCGACAAAAATTTGTCCGGTTCATCCTTTTGCCCAACTGCTCCTTGCTCTTTGCTTTTGTCCCTGATTTGTACTTTTCTGGAAATGCGTACATTTTTCTGCGTGCCATGGCTTAACCCTCGGACGTACAAGCAAAGTCACAACCCTACTGTGGTACAAGGGGCAGGGGGGGGGGGTTGATGGAACCCCTCCCCTTAGTTTTTGCTGTGTTTCAATATTTTGGAGATATTTTACCTTTGGTAGAAAGCCTTTGATGTACTCTGCACATTATGGGTTAGGGCGCTGCTGGGGGCCTGTGTCGTCATCCAAGATGGCGGCCATATTGGCGCCATCTTGCATTTTACCAGAAATTAAATACTGTTAAAAAACGGCGAAAATTGGAAATTGTTAACGCTAGTCATGTAAAATATGACATAATTAAACACATTGCTGCTTTTTGTGTACAATTTCTGCTTTTTTTACCTAAAAAGGCGAAAAACACAGTTTTACCGAAAAATGGCTTGACCACCTGCTACTTATGACGTCGTATATTGTAACCATATCAACCGATTCTCACCAAACTTGCGCCAAAATGTGTCTTAGGGATATACTTACAGCTACTGAAAACGGCAGGTGCTGATCAAAAATCCTCTTTGAAAAATTGAAGAAAAACCTTACGGGGGGTGGCATCAACCCCCTTGCCCTCCCCCTCCCCCCACACCTTGTACGCCCGAAGGTATAATTACACGCTCGATTTCCAAGATAGTACTTTTCCATTTCTGGAACGGAAGCACGTCTTTTTAACTGCTCCACATGCAAAAGGAAAAGCCTCAAAGAAATACGCTTTGGTTAGCATAAACAGCAAAAATTGAAAAAAAAATGAAAAAACGGCCACGAACGTGAGCTTCCGAGCGAGAGAGATACGACTTTCAAGTACCTCTTCCACTTTAAAGGTAAGTTAAGGTAAATTGGAACTATCGATGTACATACGTAAAAATTGGTAAGTTTAGGGTCTCCTAAAATTGCAATCATATGCTACCTCCTGAAATATAGACTATCGTTTAACATTGATATTTTTAGGCAAGAATGAACTGGAAAACACGCATCAGCATTGCGGCGATGAATTCGTTCTTATACCTTGTTTATTGAGCGAGCCCGTAAGTGACAAACTGATGCACTTTCCCGCTACCTGTGCCTTGCTAAGGTCGTTTACCTTTGAAAAATATGGCAGCAATCCGGTCTTTGTAGTAGATGGTTTTGAAAAGGCTATTGACAACTGTGAGGCACAGTTGGAATGGAATGTAAAGACAAGTCACAGCCAATGAAGAGGTAAATGACTGGAAGTGATAACTTACAAAGGGCACAAGCGTTTGCCAAATATGCATACTGCAACCTGAGACAAGTGGCCACGAAGATAATTGGAGAGGCCAAGTTCAAGTATTATATTTAGTGATGAATTCGCTAATGACTGAAGACTGTGCTATAGATAAACTGTGATTTGGTGACCATAATGATGGGGCTCTGATTTCCATAACTAATTAAGCAGCAACAATGAAGGAAATTACAGAGTTGTCTTTCTGTTTCTTTTTTCTTTTACTACGCCGCTTACGGTTTATTATAACTGAAGGAATGGAAAAGGGCAATGGGTTAGCGTAACAAAGACGATGGAATTACAGACACATCATTACCAGCATAGCCGTAAAATGAGGAAATTGTAACTGGTAGATGATTTTACTTACCCTATCTCTATACCTAGGCAGTATTGTGAGTATGAACAATGTCGCGGAGAAGGGCACCACCAGAGGATTTTACTCAATTTAGCTAGGCAAATCATCCATTGTTCCGTTTATAAGTTGTAAAGTTATAAAGTCGTGTAGCATCAGAAACAAAACAAAGACAAAGCTATTTAACAGCAACGTATAAGGAAATACTCCCGTATTTTTCAAAATGCTGGAGGGTCGTCCAGAGCATATCAAAGGCCATACTTCACAAGTTAGAAAAATCGCAGGATCTAGGATCTCCAAAAGATCAGTAATGAGGCACTCTACCAGATAAATGACACTGCAGAAGTTACGCAGCAGAGGTAGAGTTGGAAAAGAAAGAGCGGCATATCATTACCAAAACTTCGATGAGGTGGAAATTGAGTTTTCCAGCGAAAACATGGAGGAGGACAGCTGAGACTGAAATGAAAACCACTGAGGAGGAATTGAGCTGAGGGCATAAAACTGCAACCAATGGACAAAAACGGGATCGGAAACTCTGGGAGCAGCCTTAGGCGAAAAGGGGAATTTATAAGTCATTATACTCAACAAAATAATGTAAAGCGGCTTGGACATTGATCATTCCACGTCCAAATCGATACCTTGCACAAACCCTTCATGATGATCTCTCATGTGCTCTTAATGTGAACAGTCTTAAGGAAATTTTGTATCTTTGTGCACTCATCGCAGTTTGAAATAACAGTTGATGTATTTTTACTGTTAGAAACGTTATGTTTGTGCCTTTATTAGAGGGTTAAGAAAAGATACCTACTGCAGGAGCTCAGAGCCTGGATGTTGGCGGCTAGCTTTACGGATTATATATAATGTGTTAATAACTCACTCTATGTGTATTGAGATAACGGCATGTTGTTAAATATGTTGTATAATTAGGAGATGCGAATATCTTACAGTGTGTTTAACCGCGTCAGACTGGAAAATACACCAACTGGAAGGGTTTGGATACTGTTGTGACTCAGTTCCCTGCCAAAAAAGAGGAACAGGTCATCACATGGAACTAAATGCTAGATGCACTGTCAGTGGACTTCATTAGTTTAGCGTGTACTTTTATTCTTTCGTGAAGAATATCCTCTGCGTCATGCAAAACCGACCGATGAACCTCGTTATCGTGAATTTCTACACAAAAGTGATTTTGTAGCTTTAGAAACCAGTTCTTTTCTAGTTGATAGCAGGTTTCTGGAACTCCCAAGGGACACGAAGTCTTATTTATAATTGGAAATTTACTGTTTGGTAATATCCATGGGAAATACCCACGTAAAACTTGGATGTTATGGATGCTTGGATGGTGTTAACTCTCAATGGGAATTGAATCGCAGAAGAACAATAAACTGACGCCGAGTGCGACGACAGCAAATGCTTTACTCTTTCACGTGCTGAAGACACAAATTTACATTGTTCAACGACATACGTACCATCAGGGTAACAAAACAGGTGTTGCATACTGAATTCAACAACGTTGAACAATTTGAATCGAAATTAACGTCAAGTCATTTCTCCACCTCGTTCAACAGTCCGGGATCGTTATCAATTTTGATAACCATGTTACGTCACAACATGGCGGCCATTTCAGAAATCGGGGATTTTCGTACTCGGTCCGCTTTATTCGTTATTTGTTTGGTAATACTCGCTCTAACTACCCATAGTTCTATTCGAGAAAGCCAGGGAAGAAATGAACTCCACGTGTGCCAAAGATGGCTGATGAAGGCAAAGGATGAAGGAGCGAATTTTACTCCCAAAGAGAAAGAACACTACAAATGCTGCGTCCAAATCAGGTATGTTTTTCCACTTTGCCGTTAAATTTGAGTTGTTTAAAGAATTTTATAGCATCCACAAAAATTATGCGGTAATCTTTAACGTTATTCCTTTCGATTTATCGTTTGTTTATCGTTGTGCACGATTTATTAAAAAAGTGCACTGGGGTATTTTGATTTGTAGTCCGATTGCACCACTAACCGCCATTTTGTGTTTCTATTGACTGAATACTTGATCCTTCGTGTCTACGACACTTCGTTTTAGATTTTTGTGGTAATCAACAGACGTTGTTACGCAGATGTTTTTGAATTTCTGTGACAAATTTTTAAACTTTTCTTACGGCTTTAAAATGGGGTTAGAGGACCTGCACGACTCCTACTTCACGTCTTTGTAAGCTGCGTCTGATGTATCTCCGTCTCTCGGCCAATTTTGCTTCTTGTACTTTTGTAGTG
This sequence comes from Siderastrea radians, assembly GCA_964017195.1. Taxonomy (NCBI): domain Eukaryota; kingdom Metazoa; phylum Cnidaria; class Anthozoa; order Scleractinia; family Rhizangiidae; genus Siderastrea; species Siderastrea radians. The sequence continues at coordinate 18,729,438 of OZ024900.1, forward strand.
GGTTTAGTTTGGAGGATGCTTTTAAAAACGATGACTGAATTGAGCCGTTTATAACTTTAGGCGTCGCATATTTAAGACTTTGATCTCAAGGTCATATCTGATCTTTTTCTGATATCTTCCTGTGTGTTATTCTTAGTTAAATTTGACCAAATCTGATCGTCTGTCAAGCGACTGCTCTTGCAGCGACTTTAGAATACACGGCCACTTATCTGCATATCTTTCAATGCTTTGAGGAACGAGCCAGATGAAAACAAAAGAAACAATTGTCATTCAATGACATGCAAATAGGTGCCCGGTATACTCTAAAGTTTAGCCAAATCGGTGACAATAAAGTAATAAAGGATCTGAAATATTATCTGCTGCAGGATGTTGTGTTTCGCATCACCGAGTGTGATCTATAGACCTTTTTCGTCAAGAAATTGAAGTCTTAGCTTCTTTAGAGCTTAGCTTATATCTTTCGTTCTAAACAAACTTCGCACATGCAAATTAAGTCTTAAATACACGAACAGCCTCAATCGCCTCCCGTGCAAGAGAATACTTCAATATATAAGCTGTATCGCCGTTTGTGAAAGCAATATTTATTCATGGTGATTATTTCGTTGTATTTACTACAGATTGATGAACGTTCACCTTCCCCAACGTTCACCTTCCCCTGCCATGAACATGGCAAAGAAAAAGAAGCAAGAACAGAGCGAACACCGTGAAAATAAAATGTAATCAAATGAATGAATAAACGCTTTGTAATAGAATAATCGTTGTCTACCCTCACTTGTCATTTCACTCAGAACTGCCGTTGCTTGAGAAAGTTTGCTGTCGTATCCTGCGAGCAAAGTCTCCTTCAGTCTTCCTCCGATTTTTCTAGATCGAGGGCGACTCTTAACTCGCAGGATACCGAGCTGGGTCGATGAAGTATTCGAAATTCATGTCACCGCTCGACTGCGAGTAGTCTCTAGTTTTGGCGATGGCGAATGTGGGGTGGGCGAAATACGCAGGCGCGCGCCCGTCACAGCTTTTGGAAATGAGTTCTGAACAATAACACTATCCTCAAATAAGTTTCTTTCCGTATTCCTGTGATACAAACATGAAATTCACTCGAGGAAAGTGCAATGTAACCACTTCTCAGCCTGTCTGAAAACGTCTCGCGTTCGTCCGCCATATTGAATTCATGGCCGATACCTCGCAATAGCGTCACGTGCACAAAAATTTGAGCGGCGATTGGCTAATGGTTTGTTTTGCTCCTAGTTATCAAAATTGATAACGATCCCGGACTGTTCAACATCGTACAAAAAAGTTTGATTTAGCAGTTTTGGAAGAAAATGAATCCCTTTGCCCGGTTCCTTATATAAAGAGATAAGCAGTCAGTTAAGGAAAAGTATTACTGACACTTACAGGGTTCTTAAATTCCGAAGGGTAGAAAATAATTCCACCGAAAGATTTTGAATGGCGTTTGAATTCAATTCTCTAAAATGCAAAATAGAATCAAGCTATAAGAAATATTCACGCCAAAAATCAACGTAACAAAACCGGAATTACTCTAAGGCAAAATTGAAATTTGTTTTGGGAATTTTTTTTTCAGTTTGGGAGAACCTATGCAATCTTGACACTAAAAATCTTTCTTTTTTCTATTTGAATTTCAATCAACATACGATCAAATGGGTGAGATTTTGATTACGTGTCAATTGTCGATTGTCTGTGATCGTACTTGTTGTTCCATTGAAATTACGATGTACGTGTGTCGATCGATAGGCGCCAACGAGTAATGTCAACCATGGAATAACCCATATTGCGCGCCTGATAAGCTGTTGAAACTGCAGCGACAAGTTAATCCCTTTGCAGCCAATAGAGGTTTCTGTTTCTGGAGATACTGGGAATTTAGATAAAATTGCATGTAATAGGGTGGCATGATCTACAGTAGATGCATGGATCATTTGGTTCCGACAACCTCGTATCCAGGCAGAAATTTCCTAAGTTTGTTTTTTGTTTTTTTTTTACTTCAACTTACAGCCCAATTTATTGCCCTTAACATTATTTTCATTGTCTTCCGTGCATCTCAGTGAAGGTTACTGGTTGTACAATTTTTTTTTTGTCGAACAAATCTGATATGGACGTTGGGCTTAATCTGTGGCATCTCATGCCCTCAGAGAATATTTCCCGAATTTTCCTTCACGCTCAGGCGTACAAGCGAGAGTGGGGGGGGGGGGGGGGGAGGATGGATGCCACTCCCCAAAAAGTTTATCTTGAATTTTTCCAAAACGAATTATCATCTACATCTGCCGTTTTCAGTAGCTGTTTGCATATCCTTAAACACATTTTGACACAAGTTTGGTGAGAATCGGTTGATATGTTACGAGAAAAGACGTCGTAAGTAGCAGGTAGTCAAGCCATTTTGAAGAAAAATGCGTGTTTTCTTGACAAAAGAAAAACGTTTAATTACGTCATATTCTTCATGTCCAGCATCAAAAAATTTCAATTTTTCTCCGTGTTTTGATAATTTCTTTTATTAGGAAAAACCAAGATGGCAGGAGAGATTGCAGCCATCTTGGATGGCTACAGGCCTCTAACAGTGCTAAAACTCATAATATGTCCCTCATATTGTAGAGCACATCACAGGCTTCCTACTGAAGGTGACATATTTTCGAAATATTGTTACAATAACGAGACTCCCTTGTACCAACCACGTCCGTGGGTTAATGTACCAGCCTCTCCCCCAAGAGGTTTCAATGTGTAGCACCGTCATAGTTTACAAGCAAATGAAAAACAACAAGAAACACTTTCCAACCACCAAAATTTAGGTTTTTGTCTGTCTGTCTGTCCGTCTGTCTGTCTGTCTGTCTGTTCGTAAATCTACTCGACCCATGGATTTCATTAGTTTCATTAGACTAATAAATCCAAGTGTGTTACTAAACTTACAATGTTCGCAACCTTGTTAGACTGAAAAATAAATGCTTTGGAAGTTTTTGGATCAAGTTTGAACCCAAATACCTGAGGAAGGGTAAAATATAGCAAAGATATGCATGCAAGGTCGTAGGTTTAACATAACCTCAATAAAATAGACTCACAAAACTATAAACAAACATGAAAATGAATGAAATACGACCAACAAAAAACGACACCAATAAAAGCATACAAATATTCGAGAGTTTTCAGGTAAAATATCGAATAACATGTACCATAGGCTGTGTAACATTTACGTACAAATATTTTAGGCCTGTCATATTAGAAAATAGACGCGCGGGAAGCTTTTGAATTTTGTTTGATCCGAGATACCTTCAGAAAACAAAAACACAAAAGAACAACAAAAGAAACTGAAAATTGCAAAAACAATAAATTACAAACAGCTGACAAGCAAATAATTAACATTTAATTAAGGATTCTATTTTTTCCGTGATGTTTATAATGACTTTTTCAAAAACTAGCGTCAATATTACAGTCTCCTTAAATTTCTAAGATCAGAGAATACATCTTCGGGTAGGTCCCTGATATTGTTTGAACTCAGCTCCCTGAAGAAAAGAAAAGGACAAATATATCAACGTTGGCAGAACATAAAGAGATTTAATAGCTATCATCAAAATGAAAAATAGTCTAGGATATAATTAACAGTTTAATTTCAGCTTCTTGTATTAATCTTCGTGATCGCGAGAATGTGTTGAAGAAGTGAATCCCTCAATGTTTGGAAACCAAATTATAAACACTGATTTAAGTCTGAACTACCTTCCTTGTTATCCCCTGCATATTGTTCAGTCAGATTACTCCACCATCTCTAAGTTGTTATCAATTAATTTCCTTTTTTAGCTTTCGTGTTTTCTTCTGGCAATCATTGGAAAAAAGTATTTCCAAATGATGTTAAGTCATAAAGTACAAAACACTGAAAATACTTTCAAAAAAACTAGAAGTGCCTTATGTCTAATCAATCTTGCCCGAATATAATAAATGTTTGACTAAATAAAAAGTTCCAACACACTAAGCTACGAGGAGGTTGCTTCCTTGATTCGAAGGTTGAGTTTCTATTAAATCTACTGATCACTTTTTGGTAGACGCTGTGCTAATACTGTTCTCGTTACTTACAGGATATCAAGGTTTTTCAAAGTGGCAAACACTTCACGGCTTAACTGAGTAATACGGTTTGCAGCCAGAATCCTGTGGAATGGAGGCACAATATTAAGAGCAACTTTCAGTAACAATCAAGCAAAATCTTGATTTCAAGCCAGAAGTTGAAAAATTCGATTTTTTTTCATGTTCTGGTCATAAATAGGTATTGGTAAAAATAGAAACGTTGATGTGGTTTGTTTCCACCAGAAGCGCTTAAATTTGGAGGGAAAACAGGAAATCTATTTTCGGGCTCGGAAGGTCGTATCACAAATAATTGACCCTGAAAGTCAATACTATACAGTTCGTTGCACAGTATCCGACCACTTCTGTTTGCAACAGCTTCATCTCCCCTTAGAGAGGAAGAACTACAAACATAACGTAAAAATGTTGACGTTTTTTAGTTAAGCATCCGTAGCACAATTTTTCTAAAATTAATAAGTTGCCCAGTATCCATATAGCGGCCTTAAAGCGGGTAAAATTATCTTTAGGAGTCATTTTAAGTTGCTAAGGTTAATAGAAATTCGGTAATAGAAATCAATTTGTATGGTGACAGCAGGCGCGTAAGAGTTTGTTTCTTCTGCCAAATTTGGGCAAAACTTCGTCAGATGATTGACCAAGCCTAAGAAACGTATCAGGTCTCCAATGTGCTGGGGTTCTGCCATGTCGACGATAGCGTTCACCTTCAAGAGATCTTTCCTCACTCCTTGACCGTCAAGGTTCTGGCCCAAATATTGCAGGCCGCTTTGGGAAAATAGACACATCTTAATGTTAAGCCAGAGTCCCCTCTTCGCTAGCCTGTCAAGAACTTGATTGAGTCGTTGATCAGGTTCGGCTTGGTCTTTCCCCATGACCAGAATATCGTCCATACGACACTTAACGGCGATAAAGATAAAGACGAAACTAATCCGGACAGTTTTTTATCCACCTTTATCCATCCTCTTCTGGAAATGTTTAGGGGCTGACGATATTCCGAAGTGCAGACGCTCGGACATGTAAGGGTTTAATGAAAGCAGTTAACTTGGCATTTGCTATCTGGTGAAAACCTGAGTTTCCATCGAGCTTGGAAATGCGGAGCCTCCTGCAAGGCTTCCTATGGGTTTCCTCAACTGTCGGCATGTAATAGACATTTCGAAGGACTGCTTGGTTAAGCTTTGCGAGGTCAACTAATGTTCGTACATTGCCATCAGCTTTTGGCACTACCGCAATCGGCAAAAATCAATCTGTCGCTCGTGTATTGGTTCAATAACATCAAGTTGCAGCAATGCATGCGATCTCCTCCTTTACTTTCTTGTACACGCTTGGGAGTGGTCAGGCACAAACGGTTAGGCCTTTTCGTTCAGGTGAATTGTTTGCTCACCCTCAAGTTTGGCCAGGTTCTGAAAGAGCACAGGATATTTTTTACAGTGTCCTCCATTATACTCGATGGTGCAGGATTGAACACAGGAGAAGGCTCTCCATGGACTGTTTTGACACTATATGTCCCTGGTGTTTTTCATAGATAAGTACAGGGCTTTAGATGACCTGCATTCCGAGGAGTATTTTAGGTGCCCCTTTGACTATGTATACTTGCTCTTCATCTTAGGCAAGGTTAATAAGTACAAGTCCAACTGCTTGTCTAGAAAGATCTCCTCGTAGGGTCTGCCTTGTTGCCTGGCTGTGTGATGCTCTGGATCTCTACAGTTTTTAATTCTTGTAACTCACGTTTTGTAGCTTCCTTCATGGACAGGATCCTTATGGCATTCTCCGGTGAAAGAGCTGCATCCAGGTTGTTAACTGTCTTCCTTGCAAGAAAATGTTTGAAAATGTTTTGTCCCTCACAGCTTGCTAATAAAATTTGCGACGAACTTGCACTTGGCGGCTCTTTCTTTGACAGTGACAACCGACGAATCAGAGGTTTGTGTTGGTTCCCGTTTAAGATGTAGCCAAGATTTCTCTCGCAACATCAGCTGAAGATCCCTTTTTTGGAAGGGTTCATCGACCTTTGCGATAACCGTCGCGCAGTTGTCAGAAACTTTGGCCAGGATTTTGTTTCTTCTTCCCACGGGATCGTAACGTTCGGGTAAGCAGACGAAGAGGAATATATATTGAGACATGACTCACCGTTGTGATTTACTAATTGCCCCACCTTCATTTTCCCCACGAATTACCAAGATTTCTTTCAAAATTGACAGAGGCTCCAGCTTCTTGACATATGGCACGCTTTCCGCCATACTGTTTAAAGCCACGTGCACGTGTGTGGTACAACAAGTTGATTTGTCTATTCAATTTTCTTTGCCCAATTGATCCCGCCCCAGTCTTTTGACGCTATGATGGATCCGGTAAGGCATTTACCAACACCAAAATCGTTGATAAAAGCAACACGTCTTCATAGCATAAACAGTCCAACTTCGCTCGTACATCTTCCACCCCCACTACTGGCCTTCTACACTTTTTAAAAGAGACAGAAAGGTCACCCGAGTGAGGAAACTTGTGGGATAAAACTCAAATCAACGATTTATACGTCCTTAAAGTAAGGTTGACTCCTTCCTTAATAAAATGATACAACTGAGCCTTTCATCTACTCTGTTAATTGAGTTTCCACGGTGAATGCCTTCGTTTTAAAGGTCTTAGCGGACAACATGAATAACCCATGACAATTCCAAGGTATGTTTTAGGGCAGTGTTTATGCTGTCTATTCACCTAGTGAAAATGGCGCTCGTCTGTTTGTCCGTGTTTCATGTACAAATACTGTTCGTACGAAAATATGATCAAAAGTCTGCGTTAGATAAAATTCCTAAAGACGTACAAAGCAACACAAATCTAGGTAGGTGTTACCATAACACATTCTTTTTTTTTCAGAACGGAATATCAATCAGCATTAATTTCAAGAGGTAAGGAACTTTCCTTTGGGCATACACTAACAAATAAGGGGATATATTTTTTACAAGAAACATTTTATGGAAAAACAGAGATGTGGAAATCAGAACGGCGCGGCACAATGTTCTGCAAATTTTATATTGCTAACTTCATTTAACCCTAAACTTGTCTTCCAAAGATAAATTGTAAAAGGTAAGCTAAGGTAAAGTCGCACACGAGTCAAGAAGGCCCACATGGCCGGAGCTTATCCCTGTTTCTGTATCTTGAAGCAATTGAGAGTATTGCTTCTCCCCCCTGATGGGATGCTAGTCCATCTCAGGGCTACCCCCCAGCAGTATGTCGCCGGTACTCATTTTATACACCTGGGTGAAAAGAGACTAGGTGGAGTAAATATTCTTGCCTAAGAAAACAACGCGATGACAGGGACTGGGCCTCAAACCACCAACCTTCAAATCTGAAGTCCAATGCGCTAGCCACTACACCAAAAAAAATATTATTGTTCTCTCTCCGTTTAAGTTCAAAACAGATATGGAACAGGTATGGAACGTATGCTCCAAGAATGATCCGGGTGAAAACTTACAGTTCTTCCAATGTTGTAAGAGAAGAAAATATATCAGGAGCAAGGCGTGTAATATTGTTTGAACTAAACGTTCTGCAAAAAAGGAATATATTTTTAAAATGTGTAGCAGTAACAGAAGGGATGAGATGAGGCGACAATTGGGAAGTTATAGTTCACAATAATCTTGTTGTTGTGGAAAGACAAGGCATCCGAGGACTGAAAGAGCTTTACTACAAATAAAGGTATTCGTGTTTCCTTCACAACGTGTTTCCGTTAACTGAAAACCACAATATAGATTTTTAACCCTTTCTATTATTTTCTGCATGGATGTCACACTATGTGGAATTTCAATGACGTCAATCAGTGACTGTACCATCTTTACAAACAGGACATTTAGTTTGTTTCACGCTGTTGTTGCTTGAGCTGTAGATCGAAGAATTAATCGAATTGGGTAAATCTTTCGTTTAACAAATTTGTGTATGTATTTGCATCAGGCCGGGTAGAATCAAGAATAAATTTCCACGCGTATTTTTAAAGTTTTCGCGATTTGTGAAAACTCTGAAATTCAAGTGAAAGTTTATCCTTATTTCTACGAGGAAACAATGCGATTACCTATCTAAAACACAGAGGGCAAAACTGTTGGAAAACTTTCCATGTACGTCGAAACACGATCAGCCGGCCTTAAGAACAAAAAGACTTTCTCGTAAACAATTCACCGCGAACAAGCAGTTTAGCCGTTGCTCAGCGTACAGGGCAAGAAAACTGGCTATCATGTACGTCCAAAGAGATAGATATATTTCTAGTTCATTAACAAAACATACTTAACACTCAAACTAAGTAAATTTTATTCACCAGGGTTGCGAAGCATACTCTCGCAAGAAGGCTTTTCATACATCGATGAGCCATATACGATAATTCCAACCAAAGCTGCATGCAACGTGAATTATCCTAAAGCTACTGAATTTGACTGTGTCTTTGAGCGAATTCTTCAATCTTTCCGTCAGATTGCAGCTAACCGTAGAGAAGCGAAGTAATTAAGTTTAACTAGCTAATGTTCGCCTGGATGATTCACTAAATGGATCTTTGACCACGTCAGGGGCCTAGTCGCTCTAAGGTTTTCAGTAGTTTTAAAACAAACAACCATTTGCTGTTTCCCGTAAAACATTTAGGTCACATTTTGGAATTTCACCTCACGTTATCAACCAATTACCATACCATTTTTGACAACGGTCAGTAACTCAACTCAGTGTGGTCTTTTTATTGGTGAGTACAAAACATATACGGTTTCTGGAGTGACCTTCTCATTTAAACACAATCAACGGAAATGACGAACAATATTGGTCTGCCACAGGGTTTCGTGTACATGAACATCAACCCTTAAAACTAGCAATTTTGTAAGACAATTTGTTTCACAATTATGCAGTATTGGTCTCAGTTTTCATTCATATATCGTCACTATCATTGCAGTTCCACATGACCCAAACCTTTAATTCTCCAAAGTAACATGACGTAGACGTGTTGCGCGTTGTGATTTTTTCTTTTTAAATTGCGGAATTTAACGTTGAAACTTCATTTATTTTGAGGCAACGCAATGTCTTTAATGTGGGAAGTATTTTCCTTAAAACGTCTACTACGTTTGTGTCACTTCGACTTACAGGGTCAGTAAGTTTTCCAAAGGCGAAAATACATTCATTGGAGGACTATGGATATCGTTATTGTGCAGATCCCTGAAAATTAATATAACATTAAACAGATAGAAAATGGGAGATACACACTGTACCACAAAGAAAATTCAAAGTCAGTAACTGTGTAAATCTTACTAAGGATTAAAAAGAACATAAATAAATAAATAAATAAATAACGTGTAGAGAGACACAAACAACAATCATCCTTCATATACAAACATTATCACAACATTCAGGGGGAGGTCCCTGGAGGCCTACTAAGGCAGTTCTGTGTCCTTAATAAATAAGTAAGTGGGTCAGTCTCAATAAAATTCAACTTGGAACAATTCGGAATAGCAAGTTGTTGTTCAACAAATCCGTCGTTACGATCGATAATAACCACATTTTAACACGCAGTTTGTTTTCAGAATTTTAACTTTTCTCCTTTGCAATGACCAATCTTTTTTATGCATCTTTCACATTTTTAGACTATTAGAATGCCCTTTTGTTGATTCTGATTACGTTGTGGCCTATTTTGGCACTTTCTGAAGGTTTTGGAAGAAAAGGCAGGGCCAAGATGGCCGCTGATTGAGAACATGACGCAATTCTTACGTGGCGCTTGGTTCCATTTGTAACGACTACTAACACAGCGCGTTGAATTCAAGATTTGTGACACACTTACAGAACTGATAAACTTGTAAGAGTTGAAAATACATCAGAGGTGAGGTTTCTAATGTTGTTTGAAGCCAAAGAACTTCAAGAAAAAGTAGAATAAATGGATGAAAGAAATAATAAACGATTTAAAAAGAGAAAATAATTTGTCTCTCGCATCTAAGCATACAATTTTTGGGTAATTTTTTCAATGATAAAAAGAGGAAGGCCGCCAAAAAGGAATGTGCTATTGTTGTTTTTGCAAGGAAAGAAACATTATGCCATTATGAAAGCATTGTTGATTGTTGTTCCTGGTCCTTTAGGATGGGGGACTTGAAGCGTCAGTCAATGTCATCCCAAACAGTCCTCCTTAAGCCTACACTCACCATGACGATCATACTTCACCGACTTATGAAATGACTCCTGGGTTCAAACCATTTACAGTTAAACATCACCGTAATATCAGCCTTGTTATATGGCCCTGAGTTACTTCGAGAGCGATAATATAGGCAATGAAAAAAAATTGCCTTGTGTAATCTGCGAGCATTTTTCAACATCCACTGATTCAGAAAGATATCATAGTATTGTAAGGGAAGACAGGCCGTCACAGTGTCGTAATTAAAATATATCAATGCCCCATCCAAATAAATACCGCGCCTAGCCATGGACGCCAGTGCAGAAAAGGGTACCAGGAGCTCAGATAAAACATGTGAAAAACTGTGATGAACAAGATTGGAGAGATTCGTTGTATATACACTGAAACACCGAGAGCATGCAGTAAGAGATTAGATGAAGCGGCGTTGTGGCCTCTATGTCCCACTGGTTTGGCGGGCTAGAAAGTAGATAGTTTAGGCAACCAAGATGGCAACGGCAACGAGAACGTCAAACAACAATAGGTTTTTTTGAGCAAAAAATACCCTTCAACGTACATTTCTTTACCGCGCTCTGCAAAACAACAACGTGAAATGGCGGTGTATTTCTCTTTCTCCACCTGAACTTAAGCCCCATCCCAACGAATTCGCGGATACTTCGGCCACATTAGACAAGTTAAACGAGTTGGAATAATCGCTAAGCACAAAATAATAATAATAATAATAAGAAGAAGAAGAAGAAGAAGAAGAAGAAGAAGAAGAAGAAGTAGAAGAAGAAGAAGAAGATTAAGAATCGAGAATTTTGTGCTAGAAGTTAATTGACATTGATTTTCGATTTTTCCTTTCCGAACGCAAGGATCGATTTTCTCTAAAGCCATAAAAGTAGCTCTTAATACTTAGAGAAACTTTTCCAAGCATTTGTTTTATCAAATTGATTAAAAAACTGCATTAAACTCACAGGAGATACAAACGTTGTAAAGGTGAAAATACATCCCTGGTAGGTCTATCTATAAAGTTATAGCTTACATCCCTGCAAAATGAAATAAAAATAATGATATTAATAATGTTGTGTCTGTAAAAAAAATCGTGATATTAGAAGATAGTATAATCTAAAGGAAATGTATAGCTTTGATCTTTCATGCTATCTTTTAATTACGCTAGTTTCTTTAATTGAATCCGCGCGATTTTGGCCTAAACCCGATGAAGCATCTTTTGAGTATTAAATGTTTTGGCAAGCAACCTGTGGATTATAACCCTGCTGGTATACGTTGGATAAATAGTGATCAAATCAGCCTGACATAGGAAATGAGGAATATAAAGCAGAGACCTATGGTGTACTGTATTTCGGCTGGCCAAACCAGGTTTCGTCAGGTACGATGAGAATTTACATTGCAAGCGGTGTATAAGTAAATCATGGTAAATGCGTAATAATCATTCTACGATGTACAGGTCTCTGCCTTTATATACGTCATCCTTGAAGTCCCCGCGAAAAAGTACTTACAGTTGAAATGTACAGGTTGTATTTCAAATAAAATATAACTTTTGACAAAGGTTACTTACCTGTAGGGTAATTATGATTCTCCGAGTATAATGCGCAGCAACAGAGATTTAGATCTCGTTCTAGTCACGGCTAGTCACCAGGTCTTCACGGTTCAAAGATCTCTGTTATGAAAATCACATCCTTATAAAAGGCGTCATGCGGTCTTCTCAAATTGTCTTTTGAGTGGGCAGAGATTTAACCAGTATGCGCGAAGAAAGAATATGAAGGGTGGGTTATGAATGAAAAAGGGAGGGATCTGAATCCCTGGTGCTATGCATTATACTTGGAGAATCATAACTACCTTACAGGTAAGTAACCTATGTCTAATTTTATATATTCTCCCTACTGTAATGCTCCGCCTTGTAGGATTCTGATTGCATAATTCAAAGCACACACCGGTGCGCATTAGAAAACAACTGGCTATCAAAGCTTACCGGTGAATTTTTTAATCACAGAAAAATAATCGTTACACTGAATCAGGCTTGATAACTAAATCCTAAGCACAGCCTGAACAAATGAGCTTACAGAATTTCTCCTCTTATAGAACTTAACATAGGTGCCTGCATTCTTCCAGTCAGCGCTCTTTAAAACACCAGCAAGGAAACACCTTTTGAGATAGATGCCCATCGAAAACTACGACCTTTAAATACACTAGTATCAGTTCCTTTTGATGACAACACATCTTTGAGCCATCTTGAGAGAGTGGAAGTGGAAGTAACTTTATAAGGTTTGCCACATGAAATAAGAAGTTTTGATGTACTAAGTGACTGTCTTATACCCGTAGTTTTCGCTCATTATGCAACAATGTAGAACGAACACAAAGCTTTTCATTCTCGTGAAAAAAAAATGGCAACAAAATTACAAGAGACGACTTTCCAGGTCGAGATGATTTCAAAGGGCTATAACCTCAGTACCACTCTCAGGTGAATTCATTAAATCAATACTAAAGGCTTTCCAATTTTGACTTCTCTGGGCAGAAAGCAATGCCACCCAAGGCAGCTTTTTTGAGCGTTAACGGGTTAAGGTCTGAAATAGAAAGGGGAAACCACGACTCTAGGAGTCTTTTAAAACAAAATATTAACACTCCAGTTAAAACTATACTTTGGTACTGGGGGGCGAACATGAAACATCCTTTTCAGCAAACGAACAATAATAGGGTGTTCACCTAAAGCTACAGGCAATAACATAGGGGACACCGTAGACCTACGGGAGTTAATAGTTCTAGTATGACTCATTGAGATCTCCAAACTGTATAGTGAGAAAGTTACAAAATGTCACTAGATCTGCCAGAAGATGAATTTTCTGTCTTCTATCACACCAGCAACAGAAGCATTTCCACAGTGCTGCTTTTCTTTTTCCGTTTCACCAGGACTTACATAGTTGGCTGCCCTTGAAGAAATTTCTTGGACCTCCAAACTATCCCGGGTACATGCCAAGCGGCTAGGTGCATTACATCATTGAGAGGCTGTAGAATGTCCTCCTAAGGCAAAGTTGAGAATGTGTCCCACTGAGGTAGAAGTACAGGGTTGAATCAGCACTCTGCAGAAGTTGAGGATACCAGTGTGCGGTTGGTCACCAAGGTGTAATGATTATAGCATCTGAGACTTTTTCCACTTTGAGTTTGCAAAAAACTCTCCTTACAAGGTTTCAAAAATCCTATACAGTTTCAAAAATCCTCCCAGCAAACTGTAAAGGCATCAACAGCCCAGGCACGTGGGCTGGAGACCATGAAACATAAGCTTTTGGCTAGAAATTCAGACGTGAAGAAAACAAATCTATATCGGGGACAAGCAGAGTCTGTGAAACCCACAGGAACACTGCAGGATGTAGCTTTTTCTCAAAATTTCGATTATGGTTTCGAAAGAGAAAATCTGCTCTGAGATTTGAACTTCCGGAAATATGAGATGGTTCCAACAAACAGTGATTTGCAAAACACCATTCCCAAATAGATTTGGAAACTGCATGCAGAGTTGGAACTATTCTCCCTAAATTATTGGCATACGCTATAGTAGTACTTTTATCGCAAAAAAAACTTTAACGAGGCAGTGTGCGATTAAACAGAACATTTTACGCCGAAAAGAACGACAGTTAAATGTTACCAATTAATATGCATAGTCTACTCCTTTGAGAGCCACATTCTGATAGTTTAAGCTTCATCGCAGACCAGCCCCCAAACTGATTGCCAGGCATCAGTAGCAAAAGTAATGACTGTTGAGGGTTTCTCTAAAACTAGTCCCATTATATAAATGACAATTTCAAATAAATCACCCAAGAGCCGCTCTGGCAGCCTCTGATAAACAAATCATTGAATTATAGTCCCCATCACAAGCAAGCAACGTCTACAACGTTGCCTGTGCCGCGCAAAACGGTATGAACGATTTGAGATACCTTTTGGTATTGATCTGAGGAAGCTGGTATTCTCCAGCTGTTCTAAAATTGTAGCAGGACGTATTAGGTTCCGATAAAAGGTGGCGAAGTTTGTGTTGACTATCTTCCTCTATTGAGCTAAACAGCTTCATACACAGTTCCTCTCTCCTCGCACAAAGAGTTGTTAGCCGTGCGCTCTCTAATGCCTTATTATAGTGTAGATCTGGGAAGATGATTCTCAGGGCACATTTTTGGATCCTCTCGATATCATCGGACAAATACTGTGGTAGGCTTGAGTGGAAAGTCTGGCAAGTGTATTCTAAGAGGGACCTTATACATGTGCAATAAAACTGGATTAAAGATTTCACATCTAGATCAGCGCGCTTAAGCAGCCTTAATAAATAAAGACGCTTGGAAGCTTTTAATACTATGTTGTTAACATGAGCATTCCATTTGAGATCGTCAGTTACTGTTACACCTAGTATTTTTGCTGAGGTTACAAGCTCAAAAAATTGCTCATTTGCTATCACAAGGTCAACATCACTCTTTTGCTTTCAAAAATTTATCCTTAATTCTTTACACTTTGTGGCATTTAGCTTAAACATGTTGTTACTCGACCAATCCGCTACCTGCTGGATCATGTCCTGTAGTTTGCTGATGCCGTCCCTAGGGACAACCTCGCAGAGAGTGGTCTCGTCAGCAAATTTCCACATTCTACTGGAGATGGGACCGGCTATACTCAGGTCATTGATCATCAAAAGGAAAAGCCACGGCCCGATCTTGGTCCCCTGTGGAATCCCGGCAGGAACTTGGAGAAAGGCTGAACGACACTCCTTGTTGATTTTTACCCTTTGGGATCGACCACGTAGGAAATCTGCTATCCAATTAACAGCATGAGGCTTAATCCCGTAGCTGAAAAGCTTTGCAATAAGGAGATTGTGGTCGACAAGGTCGAAGGCTTTCCTGAAGTCGAGTAAAACCACCCTCACAGTAGAACCTGTTCCGTCAGTAGCAGCTAGCCAATGGTGTAACATGGATATGATAGCGAAAGTGGTACACGATCCTGGAATGAAACCAAATTGTAGAGGGCCAATTGACTTCAGCAACACGGGCTTTAGTTCGCGCTCGATGACAAAATCCTCCGCAACTTTTGACAGAGTAGAAGTCAAGGAGATAGGTCTTAAATCTTTATTAAAATCGCTGATTGTTGGAGCTTTGGGGACAGGGGGTACGTCGGCTATCTTCCATACCCGGGGGACTTTACAGTCTCGGAAGGCTCTAGTGATACTGATCTGTCTAAGCTTCTGCGTTACTGCTGTGACTGTGACTTCAATAGGCTCGTCATCATCGGTAGGGACACAGACATCATCTGCAAGGGGCGAATAATTATGCATACTACTGACAAATGCTTCGTTTATTTTAGATGCTAGTTCTTCGTCGCTACAGCCAGGGTCTTCATTAAGAATTGAACGAAGATCCGGACGAGAAACCCGGCCATTGCCTCACAGTTCCTTAACTTCCCGCCGCCAATCGCGAGGCTTGGTGTCTTGGAGGTGACGCACTTTGTTGCTGTAATAGGTTTTACGGCAACGCTTTCTTTCGCGGTTAACTTTGTTCCTTAAAACTGCATAAAGGGATTTATTGCCTGATGTGAAAGCCTTTTGTCTCTTGACAATAAGGCGTTTAAGTTGGTCAGTAATCCATGGACGATCAGTTGCATGGACTTTCACGGACCGTTCCGGCATGATAGTGTTAATCCCGTAGTTTACAACGTCAGTCAGGACGGCTAACTTCTCCTCGCTAGAATTATAAGGTGCCAACATGTCTTCCCATGGGACCTTCAATAGAAAGCGACCGAGACATGCAATGTTGCTAGGTCGTTTGTCTCGGGCTTTAATAGACCTTATTAGGGGCTCTTTATTCTGTGTAGCCCAGCCGACACAATGACCGTTATGTGGTCTGACAGACCAAAATGAGGTCTAGGACTTGGATCGTTGCAAAACTCATGCAAGTTGGTGAAAATCTGGTCAAGAATATTAGCTCCCCTAGTTGGGAAGCTGACAATGGGCTTGAGTTGAAAATAGCTGGCAGATGATGTAAATTTAAGTTTGTTCAAATCTCCTGCCAAAATTATTCCGGAATTTGGGTGTTTCGCCTCACTTCTCTCCGGGCACGACTTGACATATTCAGCCTTAGACAGGTTGTTTGCTTCCGGGGGGTGATATAATACCCCAGCGATAATATTAGAAAGGCCGCGGGGTAGACGGTGCGGTCTCAGATCAGCCCACAAAACCTCATGATCGTCGTGATGGAAATCAGACAAGATGTGACACTGAATGGAGTCCTTAACGTAAAGACAAACTCCTCCATGGTCTTTGCCTTTGTGGTCGCGTCTAAATAATTGATATCCCTTGATCTTGATGGGATCATCTGGAACGCAGTCTTTTAACCAGGTCTCACTAAAAAAGGCTATCTCAATATCTTCACTAATTAAGCAATGCGCAATTTCGTCAATTTAGGCGCCAAAGACATGGTATTTGACAATAGAATTGATGGTACAAAGTACGTCCCAGGAGAGATTGCGTGTGAGAAACGTTGATTGCTCTTCGATGGTTCTTGCGAGGTGACATTTTGAATATTTACTAAGTTCCGATAATTCACCTAAACCTGGTTTCATCTGGCCTTGGATATATCAATTTTGCTCTCCATTGTCCATCAACTCGAACTCAGAACTCTGATGGAACTGAAAATACGATTGGAAGTTCCACTACGTTTTCCTCTTGTCGGTTTCAAGATTCCACCCGTTTTGCATGCATTCCACACAGAGGGCAGCACTGGTTTGATAGCTTAGGGCAGGTTTTTCCACCAATTCCTCATAGAATGCAACACACATCGCGTATAAATAATTGCCATTATGATAGGAACAGCCGTAAGTGCCTCATGAGTGAGTGCGAAATATTAAAGTAAGAAAATAATGAAAACAGTTGTGGAGCCAAAATGTGGCAGCCGTCTGGCGCTCACAATAGTTTGCATGGATAAAAGCTTCTAATTTGCAGACTTCAAGGTAACGGTAATAAAGCCTTGCAGTCCTGGTTGCAGGAAAACAATAGAGAATCAAGCCAATAAGATGTGCTAATTCTTGAATAGAACACTGTTTTTTTGCACCGAGAAGCTGATTGCTCTCTTAACCTTATTCTGCCTGGGAGGGAGGGGGGGCACATTGTGCCCGCGCTGACTTTAAAGTGCTACTATGATCAAAAAATCACTTTTATTTTTTCTTCGGATTTCGAAACTATGTTTATTAAACACTCCCCAAGCGAAATTATAAGCCTTAATTTTGAGAAGAAGACCGTTAATTTAAACTGCAATTTTCCGTTTTAATGGTCCGCCATTATTACACCAGAAAGGATACAATGACGTCATACGCGCAAGAGATGTAGAATGCAGTGTGTGTGAAAGTGCCTTATTTAGTATGCAGCACGGGAGTTTTGAGCTTTCACACTCTCAAACTCGTGTTTTGCATAATTTGTAAGCCGCGTTCACACACTACATTCTACAGCTCTTGCGTGTATGACGTCATTGTATCCTTTCTGGTGTAATAATGGCGGACCATTAAACCGGAAAATTGCAGTTTAAATTAACGGTCTTCTTCTGAAAATTAACGCTTATAATTTCGCTTGAGGAGTGTTTAACAAACATAGTTTCGAAATCCGAAGAAAAAATAAAAGTGATTTTTTGATCATAGTAGCACTTTAACGAATTATAACTTTTAAACGGCTTGACGAAACGAATAATCACCAAATCTCGCGACCTTTCCAAAAATTTATCAGAGAAAATTTTCCTGTGTCAATGACGTTTCTATGATGATTGACGTTTCCATACAACCGTCTTCTCGAAGTGTAGTTTGCCTATTTTCTGTCTTTTTTTCAGTTTTTTCCCCTTCGTTTGTAAGAAGGAGGTATTTTTTGACTTTTGTGTGCTTGTGTAGACTAAGCAGGTGACGTCATTGTCGGCTGTGTGACTGCAGGTTAGGGATTAAAGATGGCGGCCTCAAATTCAAAATGGCGGGTTTGTGACGTTGTTGTGACGTCACGATACGTCATAATTGACACGTCAATAGCCCAATCTGTTAAGCTGATGACGTGCTACAAACCTGCCAAAGATTCATCGCAAGAGCTATTATACTTTTCGAGGCAGAATAGGGTTAACCTAATTATCTTTCTTTCTGGAAGAGAATCAATCATCTCCACAGAGTCAACAATGAATCTAGGAAACTCAACTTTCTGAGAGGGAACAAGCATAAACTTTTCCTTGTTGACAACAAAGCCTAAGGATTCTGACAACTGGATAACAAAAGCAGTTTCTTCGGAACTTAATTTACGAGATAAAATGATAATGATAATATCTTCAAGATAAATAACTAATCGTATTATTTTGTTACAAACTGCCGATACATAGACGATATGTAACATGGTCGCGCGGAGATACAACATTTAATTTCGAGTGTTGACGAGTGAAATATTTTTCAACACGAGAAGATAAATGTCGTATATTCAAGCGGCCATGTTATTTTCTGTTTATTATAAAGACACCGATGGAATACCAGGATAACGATTTCTTGGACTAATCCTTTATTCGCTGAATCAATATAACAAAATATAAGTCTACGCACATTCGAACTTTGGTCGCTTGTATGTATTCTGAATATTATAGCAATAAGTCATATAACTTTAATTTATAAATTTCATTGACTGAGACTGAAGTAGCTGTGACAACCGTGATATCTCACATTTCAAGGATAAAAATTGTATCTTCACTGGATACGAAATTTTCGTCGGTAGAAAAATCCTGGTATCTCGTCGGTGTCTATGTAATAAATAGACAATAATACATGGGCGCGCGGAGATATGGAATTTCTCTTCGAGTGTTCAACGCGATATCTCACGAGTGAGCGTAGCGAACGAGTAAGATATCGAATTGAACACAAGAAGAGAAATTCCATATCTCCAAGTAACCATGTATTATTGTGTTTATTATAAAAACACAGAAGCCCACAATATTACTGAAACAATTTTTATTTAAAGGCAACAGCAGTAAGCTCACTCAAACAAACAATTTTCAAATACTTTCATTAACACAATAGAAAACTTTTCACTATTATTTTATTTTCATGCTATTATTACTACTCTTTACTACTTTATTTGTCCGTATTCATCAGTAGACAATCTAAAGTCACCGTACCTTCTTGCTCCAGATTAAACTTGCGACGTAAATAACTGGAATAGCACTTATCGATTAACCCGAATATGGTCATCCTCAAATTCGGCGAAGTCGCAACTCGCCGTTAGTTGTCGAAGCCTACACACAAACTGATCCGCAGTGTCGTGTCAAAATTGAGAAATTCGTTTAAACAAGTGCCTCTTGAACAATTCAACTGTCAAACGTTGTCCTTCGATAACAGACTCGCTGTAGCGTAGGTTTCTAAGATAACGCTCCACAGAAGCGATAATTCCTCCGAGTGTTGTTTTAGCTCATATTCATTACCAGACTTTTCTCACAGACAATAGAAATCTGCTGAGGTAAGCGTCTAATTCTGGCGGCGGTATGTCTTGGAGTTGCCTTGTTTCGTTTTCATTTGGCAAAAACGACTTCATCAATGCTACGTCGCTGTGCATTTCTTTGAGTGTTTTTGTTGGCTTCAGCTTCGACAAATCTTTCAACATCTTCGCCAGTGAGGGACACGAATCTTTCACTTGCCGAATTTTTGGTTGTTTTTTCTGGTGTACTGCTCGAGGCCATCGTAACCTGTTAGCCTGAGTTATTTCTTTCTTGAACAAGCCAAGCGAACAGCGATCGAGAACTAGGAAATCATTGTGAAAGGAAATCATGGCAAGCCGTTGTCAAAAGTGGCGCGAAAGAAGGCGCGTGACGTCGCGAAAGCTGGTTGGCCGTATTTTCACATGTAAAATTATCGTAATTTTACGTGTACCAAATACGATTTTTCTCAGTGGTGGAAATCTCTATAAAACACTCCAGTTTATATAATAAAAAAGGTTTTATTACCTACGCGAAGACCCTAAGGGCCGAAGAAAGCCCAAAGGCCAAGCAAATGAATTCACAGAGAATTGAGTTCCACTCAGATCTCAGGTACTTGAAATGATCTGGGTGTACAGGAATCGTAAAATAAGCATCCTTAAGATCAACAGTGGTAAAAAAGTCGGAACGCCTCCACCTTGAAATGATAGTATCGGGGCGTAAGGGCGTAGGGATAACGAACAGATTAGAGATGAATTGTTTGGTATGAAACAAAGCGTGCCAAATAGCAAATTTCTCCAGCATCTTCTGAATTTCAAGTTCCATTACTTTAGTTTCCTCAACAACAAAAATTCAATCCCACGTGGTTTCCGAATTTGAATGGGTCACGGTTATACTAAATTTTATAGCCACTCACGGCTTGCAAAACCCAACTATCGCAAGATGAACTACGCCCAAAAGAACAGAACTTTGCAAAACGGCCCTCTACCTGAGTATAGAAGTGAGGCATTTCTGAGGTTGCTGCCGCTTGGTCGTTGTAGTGGAGCTTCTGGAAGATTGACGGGGAGGTGACTGGACTCGCAACTTTTCCAGCAAGTCATCTTATAACTCAGGAGTCACCCGAGAAGATTTTACAAATTTGCAATTTTCGCAACGAAGATATTTATTCTGAATTGAACAAAAATGCTCCTTGGCAGATTTCCTGGTGCAAGCTTGCCGACACCTTTGTTAACATTTAGTCAGCAATCTTCAGTGTCCTTAACAGCGATTCGTAAGGAAGTTCGCCTGCTTCAGGGCCTTGGTCTTCAGCAATAATTCCCTAAGAGGGGTCAAATTCACCCTGCCTGCCTTCCTCGAGGGAAACCTCCTCATCTTCAGCAGTCAAATCAACGGCCACACGCGGCTGAGTAAAGGGAGACAAAGAATCCTATATCCTAGTCATTGAGTCAGCTAGAGTATCTAGCTTTAATTCCAATACCTGAAACCCGGTGGTAACTGGAGTATTGGTTGAATCCTCAACAGAAATCGATAAATGACTCCTTCGACATGACGACCTGGCTTACACGCGAAAAAAGACAACTTGTGAAGACCGCATGGCGCCTTTGATGAAGATGTGATTTGCATAACAAAGACACCGGGACGACCTGGTGTCTAGCAGTGAAAGAATGCAACCTGAATCGCGGAGGGCGAAGCATTATACAAAGGAGAATCTCGATGTTGCCTGAACAGGGCACACACGGAGTAAATGTGGAATGATTTTTTTGTAATTTAGTATTTTTTGTTTGTTAATTACTATTTTCCATATGCAAAAAGAAAATACAAAAATTGTGCGTTACAACAGTTACAACTAAAATCACCTACAACTACAAAACAGAAAAAAAACGATTACAGTTACAGGTACAATAAAAGTGACAGTTTTACACACAACACAGGAAAAAAATACGTACACAATCATTATTGCCAAATTGTGTTAGTATAAATTTCTATGAAACTCTAACTACAGTGGCAATTTAAGAACAAGGAGAGGAAGCACTTTCAACATTTTCTGTGACTGAGTGCTTGGCAAGCTTTTTGTCCTGGGTGACAAATTATTCCTTAATTTTGGCGCGAAATTTCAGCGTTAATTTATATCAAATGTGGAATTACAAAATTGCTATGGCAACGGGTCTATAGCTCAGCGCCAAGATGGCGTCAACGTTAACGATGAAGATGTTTTGTGCAGAACTACAGCAATTCTGTAAATATTCATTGAGGACACAATCGGTAATCTGTAAATTTTGACTTTTTATTGACTGAACTTCTCAGAAATCAACTGCGAGTTAAAAAGAAGAGATTGTTTGTGATAGTGTTTGAACAGTGAGCCAGTTGCTGATTGACCGCAAACTCAGAGAAGTATTAAATTCAGTGGTTTTGGGCACATCTTCGAATGGAATAAACGTCAGTTTTTAAATACAAATTTGCTTCCAAAGTTTACTTTCGTTAAAGCAAGTTCGCTCTGTGTATTTTGAATGCATTTGTGAAGCCTCCTGCGCCTTGCTCGATGGAGCAACGTGGTGCTCGCTTCAGTGAATTTGCCGGATAAAACGCGGATAACCTTTGCCAAGCGATTTGCTTTCAATTGGTAATTTTCAAGTAAAAATTCAGAGTCTGGTGTATTTTGCTGTCGATTACAAATACACGAAATCGTCAAAGCTTGGTAAAAACTTCCCACAGGATTTTTTCATTATTTCACTCAGAAAAATGCGATTTTTGCCAAACTGTGCGCTTTAAACTTTTCAATGCTTGGAGCTCTCGATGCCATAAACAAGTCAAATTCCACGATTGTGAGCGTAATTTGTCACCCATGATATTAATAGGTAATCAAATGGAATACTCGTGTACTTAGGAAATAATTTCACTTGCGTTTTGTCAAAATTCTAATAATTTCCCTCGCCTAAAGGCTCGGGAGATTATTAGAATTTCACTCGTCACCATTTGAATACACATACATATTGCATAGTGCTTAAGAAGCTAGTCATGTTTAGCGCTATTTATCGTTCTATTTGATAAATTGTCTTGATCTTGGCTATGAAAACTTTCAACGCAGTTTGTGCTGTTAGACTTGCATTTCTAGATATAAGACTTCGACATAAGAATCAAGTGATTCGAAATGATATTGTCCTCGTTTTCATTGAAAACACCAAACAAAATGTTCACTACAATTAAAGCTTCTAAACTTATTTTTTGTTTCCTAAGCCAAGATGTGAAGACTTTCCAAAAGTCTTCTATGATATAATGCACTGTAACAGTAAATGTTCGACCTTTCTTTCAAAAGGAGCACAAATCAAAATCAAAACAGCTTGTGAAGACAATGTCGTTAAGTACTAGTATTGAAACTCTTTTATCTCGTTCTGTTCTTCACTGCGGTTTTGCTAACGGCAAAACACCGAGGTAAAACGTGGCAGCCCTGTACAGTTAAATTCCAATGCAACAAACCACGGCAAATGCACACACTGATTTTCGAGCGCTATTGTACACAACGTTATCCACAGCAACGATAGATTACAAAATCACACAAATTTTCAAATCCCCATTGAATTAGCGGTAGCAATCTTACCAAAAAAAACTCTAACTAGTTATAATAATACGCAAACGAATAATATTGTAACGTTGCTGTGACGAATCCACTCACAATTAACTAAAGCGTTATTCTAACCCAAGGAAATAACCACATTCTAAACAAAAAATACGTAGTTTATTTTCTATTCCTGTTTTCATTTTTCACTGCTAAACGTAAACGTCGGAAGAAATAGTGATCCTTTTCACTTACAACATGCCCAGATTTTGTAAGTGGATAAACACGCTGTTGTTTAAATATGTTAACCCATTAGAGTACAATATTCTGCAAGACAAAACGCACAAACGAGGAAACAAAATGAAATCAAGTCAAACTCTTGACCTGAATTGCAGTTTTAGCTTCAACCAAAACATTGAAAAGCGTAAACGAGAATTCTGTCAGAGTATCTTGATCCTTTAAAATAAGACTTAAGACAGGAGAGGTGGTAATAATCTGGCTGAGGATACAATTATAATTATATGAAAGAATCATATTGTCTTCTAAGAGCTAGTCACCTCAGATGGGAATGTGAATCCATCCAAAGACTAAATCACAGGAGGGTTGAGGTGATTGCAACTAACGACACCAGTTCTTTAAAAAGGGCGTGTTTGTACACTTGATTAAAGATCATCCAATATAATGGCTAAAAATCGAGACCAAAGAAAACATTTTACTTTGCCTCAGTTCTCTAAACGCGTTAGTAGTATTTCAAATATCTTACTCCAAAAACAGTAAAGTGACCGAAGTACATACCTTAAAAAATAATACACTTTCGTCACTCTGTGCAGTTAATTTTAGATCTAAAACTCACGAGAATCGTCTAAAACATTTATCGAAATTCACAGAATTTGCACCCACATTATTTTTTTATGTTTCAATTTTTTCTACTCACAGCCATTTTAAGTTTGTTAGGTTAGCAAACACTCTTCCAGATAACTGTCTGAACGCGTTGGTATGCAGATGCCTGTAAAACATGAATCAATCTTCTTAAAGATTGTAGGAGTTCAGGTAGCATTTGTTACATTCGCCCGTTTTACTTACTCATACCATACATTCCTAATTTCAAAAAAGACGTATGTATTCTCTCTTGAATATAAAGAGAATTGTGAGCAAAAAAGTTGTGAAAACGTGTTTCCAAATACTCCCGCGACCAAAAGACACAATTCAACTTTTTTAGGGGGGGAGGGAAGGGGGTATGCATTCGAACAAGTTTTGTTCGCTTTGATTTAGTGACAGTCAGTAAGGATTAGTTAGATCAGTTAGATTAGTGAGGGTAACTTTTCAAAGGCTGGTGACAATAATCTTGTAATACATTAGTTGAACATCAAAGCTAAGTTAAGGATTCGAACTTGCGTTTATTATCTGAACCTTCCAAAAGTACAAAGCTTTCTCTGCTTTGAAGTCATTTCTTCTGTTTGGAAGGGTTACAGTGAAATCCAATCAAGCGTTCCTACCTTGAGTAAAATTTGAAGTTAATTATTGCATCACTGATTTCATTATTGGTTTTAATAATCCCTTTTAGAAACAAAGAATAAAGTATTTAATCCGATTTAATCCGAAATGAACGGGTTCATGTTGTTAGCTGGAATTCTGTTACTCAATAAGGAACAGAAGTATACCAGTTAGTCTCTTTTTCTGCTTTACTCGTTGATTTCTGTACCGATTTGTTCAATGTTAGAGTTTGAGACAACTTGTTAACTTTTACAGGGAATTCCCGGAAGAGCTAACTGGATTTAATGATTGCGTCATAAGACAAACTTTAACGTGTTTGAGCGTGGAGCGATAACGCAATTTTCCCTTTCGTAAACGGTCGTTGCCATTTTTAAGACACTTAGAAAATTTTTGAACTATTATTAAAAGTTTTTCTACTAAAAAGAAAGACATTCACAACCTAGATTCGAACCCCGGTCCTTTCGTATGATAATCTCTCTCCCTTACCACTACACTACCACGCCATTCCGCCACAATTCCGAAAAATTAAAGTATATATTATAATTAACTGTCTTTCATAACTGACACATCTATAATAGGTGACCCTAGCCCTTTCCAGAACTTTTAACGTAAATTCAACTTGGACTTAAACTTTGTTCTTTCTAAGACTATTTAAAAATGTATTTGTTACCTTATTGTGACTTAATCCAGAGCATATATTACATCTACCATGACAAAAGGCTTGGTTACCAATGATGGCATCGACCGTCAAAAATGGCAACGACCGTTTACGAAAGGGAAATAGGCAGCGACGACTCCACTTTTTTAAAACTAATTTTGCCAGATTTTGACGTGTTTTTCTTTATCGATAATCAGGTTTTGATTCCAGTGCTATGTTCACAAAAATATATACACTTTTGAGTTCAATTAACCATTTTCAACAAAATTCAATATAAAACAGATGAGCTGAGTCACCAGATTTTAAACAATACTTCATTCAGTAACGCAAAAGTCAAAATATTGTCACAATATTCGTCACACGGCTTGTTAATTTGTTAATCGGGGGTGGAGGGGCTGGTTTAAGGACGATTACGCTCAAAGTTTTGCCACGTTCAGATCTTTTTCAAAACTTTTGCTTCTGTTAGGTAATGACCAACTCACATCAGAAATTCAAAAAAAAACTGGGGGAGCACCTTGCTCGTTCCGGAGATAAAGCGAATTGGAAACGTTGTGTTTTTAGAAGCTTTGGTTATGTAAGGCGAAATAGGCTTTCTTGCCACTCGGAATGAAATAAGTTACGTGGAGGACTCTAGATAATGATGATTTCTTGAAGTCATCGCAAATAGGCCTATTTAGTACATTTTTGCAGGTAATACCTTTTTTTCAGGTAAAATTAGCCTCACAGAAGGATAATTCGAAGTCATGTATACCTGCATTCGTAAAACAATTCGATCGTATTTCAGCAGAAATAGCAATAAAATTAAAACTTCTCACGTTCACAACTTTTTTTGTTTTTGGAGAAAATCCAGGGAACCAGTAAAGGAAGTGATTTATCGCAAAAAATGGGGTCACCGTGCATTTACCATATATAGATATAAAAATGCCCACAACCACTGTATTTGTCTCCCTTTCTTACTTAGCGCGGGCGCTCAATGCATGACGTGGGGTGACATTGCAATGTCAATGACGTGCGCGAACGTCCTTAACAGCGACTTTCATATTTTGCACATAAATGGGTATTGATAAAAATAGAAACCTGACGTGGTTCGTCTTCCCCAGAAGTGCTTTATTTTCGGAAAAAAAAAAGAGGAAATCGATTCTCGTGTTCGGGAGGTCAAAATCACAGGAAAGTAATCTTGAAAATCAGTACTATAAACTTGCATCGTGCTGGTAAACTAAAGCGCGGAGAAAAAGATAGACACTTCTTATTAACAGAAAAAGTTTTTTTTTTCATTAGCTAGACAGTTACAAAACAGCAGTAGCGAAATCTAATCAGCACAAACAATTCCAAACGAAAAGGCAGGTTCTGATGTTCACGTAGACACTGATTTGGAACCTAACTTCTGTGAAATAATTCAACATGTGCCATAACCCCCAATGGTCTCTATCCTCGTTCAATAGACAGTAGAAACATTGAACTAAACTATACCTTGAAACTGGCTTGGGTTATCCATGCTGCTGTCTTTGGGAAAACTTCGATCACAGCAAATTTTAACAAATGAGGCTTAATGTAGTTCAACTTTGCCGCATCCCGAAATACACCAAAATTTCCGTGTTAAGCTACACAATCTCTCTTTTCTTCGTCGTCGCTTCATGCTTGATGATGTTTTCAAACTAAAATGATCGGTTGAACTCAAATAAGGTAGAGGGAAAAGAAAAAATTGAACGATACTGGTGTTATCGTTTTGAGCTCTCTTTGCAAACCACGACAAAATGTAACATCTAATATAATGCTACACCTGTGACATCATATATCCAAACTTGGTTAAACAATTTAGTCACGGTATTTGGTAACGCAATGCAAGCAAATGTACAAAGAAAATTTGATCACGAAGGAACAGAACTTTGGAAACGTGAAAATCGCCCATTTCGGGCTTTTTGTTCCTCTATTTGGAACGCAAAAGAATGTTAACGCTGGAAATTAACAAGAATGACGTGGAGCGAGCCCGTTTGGTTAAAGAAGCAAATCTCCCCGTGTTTTTGTGTACGGCAAAATTCAACTGCACTAAGCCCCATTTGTTAAACTTTGCTGAGTTAGAAGGGGTCCCAAACAAAGTGGCATGGATAACCCAAGCCAGTTTCAAGGTATGGTGTATTTCAATGTTTGTGCTGTCTATTGAATGAGGATTGAGACCATTTAGAATTATGGCACATGTTCAATTATTTCACAGAAGTTAGGTTCCAAATCAGTTTCTACGTGATCGGGATTCAAGAGAGATGGCAGCCTCAAGAGAGATGGCGGCCTAAAACTCAAAGAGCGAGTTTGTGACGTTATTGTAACGTCACGACACGTCATAAGCCCAATCTGTTAACCTAATGACGTGCTACAAATATGCTACCCCCAGGCTCAGAAACCCAAAAAAAGCCCAGGCAGAATAGGGTTAAGGATGTTTTTAATTTATTGAGATTGTATTGCTGATTTATTGAAATATGTCTTTTTAAACCCTATTCTGCCTGGGGAGGGGGGGGGGCGGTGCCCGCGCTGACTTTAACGAATTATAACTTTTAAACGGCTAGACAAATAATCACCAAATCTCGTGACTTTTCCTAAAATTTATCAGAGAAAAATTTTCTGTGTCAATGACGTGACTATGATGATTGACGTTTCCATAGCAACTGTCTTCTCAGAAATATATTTTGACTATTTTCTGTCTTTTTTCAGGTCTCCCCCTCCGTTTGTAAGAAGAAGATAATTTTTTACTTTTGTGTGCTTGTTTTGACTAAGTATGTTTCTTAGAGCAAAACCATATATTATTTGGTAACGTCATTTTCAGCTGTATGACGTTATGACGTCATGACACGTCACAACTGACACGTTATAAGCCCAATCTGTTAAGCTAACGACGTACTACAAACGTGCCAAGTTTTATCGCAAGAGCTTTAATACTTTAACTCCAAAAAAGCCCAGGCAGAATAGGGTTAACAGTTGTTCATGGTGTTAAGGAAGACAGACCAAAATTCAGACCGAATTCCAACGCTGGTTGAATATTCCACTTTTCATTTGAAAAACGGATTAGGCCCGAATCGCACTCGCGGATAACTTTTGAATAGCTTGCATCAATTTAGACAGAAGTTGTTGCCCGAGACAACATGTCAATTTCTCCGCTAATATTTACAAGACAATGGTTAGTGTTGCATTGTTCAATTTGAAGAACTCACTGATCTGAAAAAAAGAAAAATGTATGAAAGCAGTTCGTAGTAGTACGCCTGCTTTCCTTGATGAAAGGTAAAAATGTTACAGGTTAGGATTTCAGGCACTGAGGCGGTGGTCGTTGGCTTGAAGAGTGCAGAAAACACTAGTTGATTAAATTTCCTCTGCAAATGAAAATGCCTACGTCAGTCAGGATGAAATAATGTGGTACCAGATTTCTTTGAATCCACGTTACTTCAAGAGTGTACTTTTCACAGAACATATAAATGCTTGAACAATATATAAAATTTGCGTATCATGTTTTAAATGGGCACCACTGTCAGATGGTAGATTATTTTTTACTATATGTAAATGAAAAAGTACGAACTTTTAAACGCCAATTTAGTACTTTTGAAGAAAAGTCCAATGGTCAATCAGAAAGGCAATCCTAACTGGTGTCATTGTTACCTGTTTTGACAAAACAAGTATTCTTGTGACAGAACGAGGTCGCACATATTTTTGCAATACTTCTGTCGAAAATCTTGGCACCCGCAACGCGGGCCTATCATTAATTTGCTTGTTTCGTCCAATTTGTTGTTTTCATCCACGAAACAGAGGTCGCACTACCTTTGCCATCCTTGTCACTTACCTTAATTGAAGTCCAACAAAAATGTACAAAATTTTCACAAGTGCATAGGTGCCTTAATTAAACCAATAATGGAATCAGTATTGCAATTATGAACTTCAAATTTTGTTCTAGGTCGGAATGGTTGACGAGGTTTAACTCTAACAAATGCACCCATAAAGGATCAATAATGAGACTGTATTTTCATATAAGGTGCATTGGTGTTGTCTTACAGATATCTCAGCTTTGTCAGGTTGGCAAAAACCCGGTCAGGTAGAGATCTCAGAGAATTCGAAGATAGATACCTGTAAAACTCAAAACGTTAATTCAAGCTTGTGTTTCACAATCATTTACTTTTTCCTTTGCGCCAAAAACAGGAAACCGAATTTAAGCGATGTTATAAAATGGAAAGTAAAAGATGTTTATACACTCTAAATTCTATCAGGCTCAAAATACAAATACCCATATATATGTGTACACTTACTTTCTAATGGTATTATCAATGCATGCTGTTGCTAAATCAACACTTGGGAGAGCAACGTGTGCTAGTGGAAGATAATCATCATAGGTCATTTTCCCTCCCAGCGTACATGTCGCACAGGGTGCTGACAAAAGCTCTCCATGCATTCTTGTGGATTATGCGATTATGGTGCATAATCCGCCAATCTGCTTTGGTGGATTATGCGACCTCCGTCAAGTTATTCTTGCATTAATAATTTTTTTAAGAGGGCTCTTTTTATCAGGACCTTTCACTTTCAGTTTTCCTTATACACATTTGATGATTGCGTAAGTCATAAGTTTCATGTCATGAGTACCATGTTGCCAAGCAATTATGTATAAAAGTGAGTGTGAAAAAATACCGACGGAAAGCAGTTCAAAGTTTTCTTATGTCATATTCTACATGTCTAGCTTGAGAAATAATCAAATTCCGAGTGTTTTTTTAAATGATTTCTAATTGTGACTTAAAGATTCCAGACGGTGGTCTTTTGGCCGTCATTTCCTATGACGTTTCAGGCCCCCAGTAAGGCCAAAGTTCGTAATGTTATCTTCATCTTGCATAGCACCAAGCGGGCTCAAACGGTGAGGGTATGAACCTGCTTGTACGTCCGAGGGTTAAGGAATAGATAGACAATAAACTTTACCAGAGTGTTCATCATAGCGCTCAAATCGTCATCATCGTAGTAAATTAGCTTAAAATAACTCAGTTGATTTCAATGTATAGTCGTTCCCTCCTCCATCGATGCAGTATCATATACACATATATATTTTTTCAGTTTAAACTAGTCCTTTTTTTGTAAAGAAATATGGAATATTCAATTTGAATATTCCGTCTTTCTTATTTCAGTCCGAGGATAAAATTTATCATCTTTCCTTCTTTAGTGCTTTTGTTATTGTTTTGTGTATTACGTTTATAGACGGGGTGGCTTACCAGCGAAGCTTTTAAACAGAGCTGACATTACCATTCAAAGCAAGTCACATAAATAATTACGATGCTAAAAAAGAAAGAACGAAAGTAAGAAAGAAAAAGAAAGGAAGAAGGAAGGAAAGAAAGAAAGAAAGAAAGAATGAAAGAAAGAAGAACTAGAAAAAGAAAAGGAACCAAAGGAAAGTCATACATGGCATGTCACTGAGATTGAGACTGTACCTGGCACTCCTACAGCGCAAACAGTATGCAAGTGCGCTACGAGAGCAGGTTAACTGTTGTTGACTGGGGAGACTGACGTGTACTCGTTCGCATGCATGTACGTGTATGGAGAGTACGTCATGGCCATCCGAAGCGACTGTCATACATTTAATGATTTCGTGGTTACTTTGGGTTACCTTGCGTATGCGCCTCTCTTCACTTACAGGTTTTCCAGATTCTGC
The DNA here is from genome assembly GCA_964017195.1 of Siderastrea radians. Classification (NCBI taxonomy): domain Eukaryota; kingdom Metazoa; phylum Cnidaria; class Anthozoa; order Scleractinia; family Rhizangiidae; genus Siderastrea; species Siderastrea radians. The sequence continues at coordinate 18,760,437 of OZ024900.1, forward strand.
AGATTGTTAAAAGCTGTTTCAGGTATATATTTTATAGCGTTAAAGTGCAGACCCCTGTGTAAATAACAAGGAATTAAATGTAGTGATGGCACGCCTACTCTACCCAGATTATTCAGGATTTTACAGTAAAAGTTTCCCCAGATGAATTTTTCCTAGGTTTGTCTTTTATCTGGAGGTTACTGAATTTTATAAAAAGCATGGAAGCAATTAACACATTTTCTGGGTAGGAACAAATAGGAAGACGAACAAACCACTTTTGGTTGGTTACCTTTCCATTTTCAAGCAATGGATAAATAATAAAATACAAAATGACTGCCTCGAGGACAACCTCTCGTGGTTGTTGCAAACGGCACCCAGGCTCACGAGCAGACCACCTAAGTGGCAAAATATAAGGATATGAATGGAACTTGATCGCCAATTAAGCTAACGTACCAGATCAAATATTGCCCTTCTGAGTTTTCTTGACCGCCTGTAAGCCTTTCAACCGCACTTCAACCAGTTTTTGTTATGTAATCAAAACCGGAATTCAACTGTCCTCATAAACAGTGTACAATCAACACAAGTAAAATCACGATATGCTCCTGACAAAAACCTATCCTAAGAACACATCGCTGTTCCCTCTGCTCTTACGCTATTTCTCTTAAATTTTTACCGGAAGATATTGAATACTAATGGGCGTGCAAATCAGTGAAAAACAGCACAAGGCATCACTCTAAACAGCAGGAACCTCAGATATCCTAGTTATCTGAAACATCAGCGCCTAAAATATAACGAAAGTGTCTAAGGCATAGGCCGATGATACAGTGAAACTCACGCGCTCTCTTGGGAAAACTGAAGACCTCCGCGAACATCAGCAAATCTACACGACAGCTCATAAAAATAACCACAGAAATGTGCTCAGGAATGCGCTCAGCTTCACTACAATATCTCGTAGTTGCTATCACAACCACCTAACCTAAAATGTCTAACTGCTTTTTATAACAAATGCTAGCCTACATGAATTTTTGTGTTTTCTTTTATGATAAGCACAATAACAATCATCGTGTTACAATAATGTAATAGATAGGCTTCGTTTTGCTTACAGGTACTTTAAGTTAACCAGGTTGCCAAAAAGGCTGTCGGGAATATACGTGATATTGTTTTCGGACAGGGTACTGCAAAAGGAATAAGCCAATCATGTAATAAGATAAAACATGGATAATTTTGAATTGTTTGGGATGCTTTGATGGTTTTCCTTTAGCTTGTTTAAAATAAATAAATGAATAAAATAGATAAATAAATAAATTCATTAATCAAATTAAAAATAAATAAATACATACATAAATTAATTAAGGGAAATACGCTTTATATAGGATACCATTTTGTAAGAATCATGTTACTTACAGTACTCTTAGATTTGTCAGGTTAGCAAATGTGCTGTCGGAAACACATTCAATAGCATTTCCAATCAAATACCTGAGAGAAAAATTTTATGATATTTTTAGATAACTTTTTTTACTCTTTGACGACGAAGCCTCACTTCATCTCCATCAGGCTTTCTAAACTGGTTTTGTAGGAAAGCTAATTAAGTGTCAAATGTATACTTTTCTTAAAGTGCACCTAACCTCAAAATATTTTTTCGGCAAAAATAAATCTCTGCTCCTGTCTCAACTATTTTTCTCCTGGAAATTTCACTTTTTTTGGGCTGTAAAAGTTACTAAAAATTGCTGATATTTGATCCACGGTCGAGCCTAGTGAGGGGCATAGGTCTTTTGTTAAAATAACGTCACAAACTGATATACATCGCTATTTTCAAAGAAATACCGCGATTCAAGACAGTCTGTAACATCATTTCAGGAATAGATCCGTGCCCTTACTTGCTCGGTTATGAATGAAATGACCACCAGTTTTCGCAACTTTATAGACTCACTAAGAGTGGAGTTTCCAAGAAATATATGAAAAAAAGGGCCTAAGATATCTGAGACAGGAGCAGGGAATAACCTAAGCGAAAAAGACATTTTTGACGTTAGGTGCACTTTAATCGACAGGAATAAGTTATTTTCTTGCTGTGAGAGGCATGTAATAAAAAGCCACATGTTTTTTCTCACTCTTGTAACCAACGTGAATATGTTATAGAATGAAATAGGTTGTTGCAAAATATCTTTACTCTGATTTGACCGTGCTATATCACGTCATATCTTGGTCTTCATAAGCACACACAAGGACTGTCGGAAGGCTACTTTAAAGTACGAGGCATTTCGTGGGCCAAGAAACTATCCTAAGGAAATGAAAACAAAATGAATGTAACACTGGCAATTGATATTAATTGACAAAGGGGCCGGGTTTAGTAGCCATGACGTAAGCTTACAGATGTGCGAGACTTCTAAGATGAGAAAATGCATTATTTGTCAGGTTTTTAATATTGTTTGATTTCATCGCTCTGCAAAAAAAAAAAAATCAATATACTATGCATCCATTGTTATGTTACCGGATAAGACTCAGTCATAACCTAAAAGGTCCAGATGGGCGTCGCTGGGCAGTTGTTGGTCCTATATTGGACTCCATTCTTAATTTCTATAATTACCGTCATGGCAAGGGCTGGACTGGGACTCTTGTTGGGATTCTTCTGGCAGAATGACATATTTCATTCATGTAGATTGAAAAGACTACATTATATATCAAACTACAACTAAAACTCGTTGTTTTCCCCCTCCTTCCCTCCACCCCCTCCTCCCACCTGTTAATACTGTATCACTCTTATTCACCATGTGGATCAGTATGCCATCTTGAAGAGTAGAGGCCGGTTTACCTAAAGTTCAGTGCTTCGCATATGGCAAAAATCTGGAAAGCAGATTACATCCGACATATTGAAGGAACCACCTGCCATTCTTGGTTGCTATGCAAACCGGTCGAAGGGAGAATAAGGGACGGACAGGCAGGATTCCAAATGATGCGATTGTGTTGGGACCTGTTTACCAAGCCCAGGATTATCAAGATGTCATTGGAGTTGAGCTCTCCAGCAGCTTTTGCCTTCGTAGATTTTAAACTGGACGCTACTCTGGAGTATTCTGTGACATAACGGCACTCCCACGACGGCTGTCAGAATATATAGACTAGACTCTTCAAACTGATTGAATCTGTTATCTCTGTGCTTAAACTGGACTTAAAACTTGGACCAAGGGATATGATCTGAAAGCCTTTGGTTGATTGTTTGATAGGTTGATTGATTGATTGATTGATT